>UELV01181336.1:0-10360 GCA_900490015.1 Megastigmus stigmatizans
GATTATTTTAAGATTGTTCCATAGTTATTAATAGCATTTTTTGTTTGTTTCTGTTATATACTAATTCATAAAAAATTATAAGTATCATACTTTAATGATCTAGCAGTTATTGTCTGCATATTTGTTTGCCTAAAATCATTAAAATGTTGAATTAATAAAAAAGTGATTTTTTTTATAACTTTAAAGATTTGGACATCATGAAAAAATGATAGAATTTAAAATTTGAAATCAAATTCTGTTATTTATGAGCATGAATTACAAGAATTCCATCCTATATTTTTTTTTAACAATTTCAAAAATAACGTTTTGGCCAGCTTTTTATTGATTTCGACCACTGTGCATCATTCTGTCTCGTATGTTATTCAAAAATTTCAAAATCATCCTTGTTCGGGAGCCATGTAACGTTTCTACCCTTCCCCCGGATTCTTAGAGTCTAACAGAATTCTTGGGAAGGGGTGTATTTGAATAAACAACGAGATAGTAGAGAAAGAAAAGAGTTGCATTTATTCAGGCCTCAGATGACATATAGCGATATCTGAAAAGATAAAGTTAAAAATTGCAAAGTTAGAATTAGTGTGATAACGCTATGGAAGAAAAAACGTTGCTTCCCATTTAATTTACAAAAGGGTCGGTTTTCAAATTCGTAATTCGTAATTTCAATCGCTTTACAAAGTGTCGGCTTCTTATCTATTAAATCCGTGATTCTATTATCGGGTTCGCGTGCGCCCGCCCTTCATGCTTCTAGTCGTTAGGAACGTCGGAGGAGCGCCTCTCGACTCATGGAGCTTCACTCTGGAGCGCCAGCGGTGAATGGGTGAGGATGTTAGGCACTACGGAGCGCCGTAAGTGTCCAGGACGGGAGCTCACACTACGGAGCGCCGTCAGTGTGGGAGCGATAGGAAGAGATACCACGGAGCGCCGTAGGTATCTGGGACGGGGGGTCGCCGTCGAGATCCGGACTCTTCTGCTGGAGCGCCAGGCAAAGAGAGTGCGGGTCGGTCGTAGCTTCGGGCGCGAAGGTGCTCCTTGCGTGCCCGGAGCTCCGGACGGTACTGCCGAAATTCGCAATCGCACGCCGAAGGCTGCTTGATTGCGTCTAGGCGGTGGAAAAGTGGGGGCGTGACGTCACGAGGGTCGCGGGAAGGGGCTATAGCGCGTATCGCATTTGCCTGTAGTGTATTGTGCTACATCAACGGTGCGCTCGTGTGCGTTTTCGCGCGTGAACACGGGTGTGCCATTGCAACGTCATTTACTAATGAATCCACTAAGAAATTTTGGAAATTTTCTTCTCTTATTTTTTTGTCTTTTATTTAAAAGCATTTTTTCATTATCTGTTATTTGAAGTTGTTTAAAAATAATGGTAGCAAACGCAGCTTGTACTAAAAATGACCTCTGGCAGAACTTGAAAATGCATGCCCCGTTAAAGCTTTATCGGCTAATAACTCTGCATACATAGAAGAAAATGCTTCTTCCAAGCCACTCCCTGTAATTATATTGCCAACGAAATCAAGTAATGACATGGCCAGATGAAATCCTCCTAATCGAGGAATAATAGAGAAAACATTACGGGGATCATTAATATGGTCAATGGAAGCTACAATTTCACTAGCTTTCATGTAAAAAGGCAGATCAAACGTAACGAAACAGTGTACTTGATTATTCTTATTTGCTCTGTACCTAGCGTC
The DNA here is from genome assembly GCA_900490015.1 of Megastigmus stigmatizans. Taxonomy (NCBI): domain Eukaryota; kingdom Metazoa; phylum Arthropoda; class Insecta; order Hymenoptera; family Megastigmidae; genus Megastigmus; species Megastigmus stigmatizans. The sequence goes on from UELV01181336.1 coordinate 1,686, forward strand.
AATTAGAGCGGTTAAAATAGTAGTATGGTCACTTGCTGGTGCATGGATGAACGGTTAAACGATTACTCTTGACGTACAAAAGTCAGTATTCCTAGTGTGTAACTTATTCATAAATCCATGTCAATTAGCTGTCTTTTGTGGGGCAGTATACTTCCCGTAAAAATATAACAAATCTGCAGGTTATATTTGCACATTGCAATCAATCTGTTTCTTCTTTCCAATTACGCACAATAACATTATCTAATTTAAACGGCTGGTTATTTTTAAAATCAGTTAGCGGAAGAAAACCTATGGTGCCACTAGTGTTAGCAGGTAATGCTCCTTTTAAACGAGGAATGCTGCTATTAAATGAAACAGACGATGATGGTGTTACGCATATTATGCCACTCATGCAATGAAAAGTATATTTTTCCATCGATTGTTGCTGTATTATGGTCAGCAGTGTCATAAACATATTGCAAATACGGATCGGAAATAAAATTAAAATTTTCTGGATCATTTACAATTGAACTTTTAAAACGGACAGTTTCAGGATAAGATGCACAAAGACCTATGTTATATAGAGAATCGATGAGCCCTTCAGCGGAAAATTTTGTGTGCATCTTGCACGAAAGCCCTAGCAAAATCGGAGAAGGAAATGATCGCGGACGGACAGAAGAAATGACGATATGATTGGACTATTCTTAATTTTTCTTCTCGATCATCTGTTTTACGATTTGAATACCATCTTTCTTCAATACACTGCCCTAAAGTTTGTTTCAAATAAATAAACCGATCATTGTTACTTGGATAAATCACAGTTTCATCGTGAAAGTGCTATTTCAACTGATTCTCGATTCTTTCAAGTCGCGGAAAATCAGTTGGACCATGTTTACTTGCATATTTTTCTAAAATCATTTTTAATGAAAACTGACACCCTTCGCTATTCTCCAATATATAATTTATAATAAAAGATAGTAAATCAGTAACATTTTCACTAATAGGTCTTCCCTGTATATTATTTGGTGAATATTTGTAAAATGTGCATAAACATTTAGAATGATAAGATATATCATTATCTACGTAATAGCTATCGTCTTTATCTTTTAAATGCACTAAACACGCTGAAATCGCTTTGTTTTCTTCATTTGCCGGATAATATTGTAATTGCGTATGGCCTTATTGATACTACACTGCTTCGATACACGTTATAACGGGGGAATTTGACTAAGCGTGGGAGCGGCTCAGTAGCTTCCCGCGTATATAAGAAAGAGGCAAACTATGAAAGAGACAGTTCGCTCTCCCTCAAACTTTTGTTAACTGATTTTAATTACTGTTTTAATACTTATCTGCATAGGCCGATTTAAACCAGGGCACCAGGCACTGAATTATTAAACTTAGCTAAAGCGTTAACTAAAAATTCGAGCAGTGCCGCTCGATTAATATATTTGAATTCAATTTTTTAATTATTTATGCGCGACCAGAGGCAGAGTCATGACGTCGAATGGCCGGAGACGTTCGAGTTTCTTACTGAATTTCGGGTTAAGGACAGACACTTACACACATGCAAAAATATATCCAATTATATAAATAATAAATGCATTCACATCTTACTTTGATTGAAAAATTAACAAAAAGTGTCCTTTAATAGGCAATTAAATTTCATACAGAATTGAATATCCGACGTGCGCCGAGTGCAATATCAAAAAGCCCGTCGAAGGCACGCTGTACAATTAAATGGCTTGACAGTGTATTTAATTGAAACAAGATAATAAATATTCAAAGATTCGCCTTGAAGAGGCACGCAAGTCGCTCTACAATAATTTGAGTCGCTTGGCTCACTAATTATAGCGTTGCTCCACCTCCATCGAGCGTACAATTCGGACGCGAGCAAAATAGAGATTTCGGAGTTCTAAACGCGCGTGATTTAAAGCACTCCAGCGCTAAATTACGAGCCTCAACGTAGGCGACAAAAGAAATGAAATTATAAATTGAATCGAATTAAAATTTGAGCAAACGCATGAGTCAAATCCTACCGTGTTGTAGCTCCTGCTCGTATCAAGACGATGTTAAGCAGGCACCGAACCTGGAAAAGCAAGGCAATGCAATTTTATTTTCAAATATTCAAATAATTTAATAAATCAAAAAAAATATGATTAAGTTTGAACGTAACTAGCACTGCCAATTAAAAGGCACGGGTGCTAACAGTGTTTCGCGAACTGAACTTTTACGCGATCATTTGAGTCGCGACTACGCCGCGCGAAAATCTTCTTTAAAGGTGTTGTCTGTAGTGCAGCCATGAGAGAAATCGTCCCGTCGCTTTCTGATTGGTGCGCTTTAGGTTGGCACCACATCGGAATATTGTTGTGCTCTGCATTGCTCTCTCTCGCTCCAATGTCCTTTTCCCTTTCTCTGTAAGCACAGGTACTAAAAGTATCACTTTGTGGAATTTTCCATGACAATTTGGATTTTTAAAATATTCCAATTTGATACTGGGGCTACTATGTGTTAGCAGGCAATATTCTATGGAATTTTCTGGCAAAAATATGAATTGAAAATCGTAGGCAAGAAGAGCGAGGCATTGAAAAGCCTATAATACTCTCTCGCATAAATTGCCGGAAAATGCACTCTAAGCCTTTAAAGCATAAAAATTGAGTGTTTTAAAATAATTAATTTGGGAATATTAAAATAACGTGGAGGCAAAAATAATAAGAGAGATGGAAGGGCAACCGAATAGTAAAATGCATAACTTAGACATTTGAGTTCAATGTTCTGATGCCCGAGAATGTGCATGCCATTTGTAGGCATCATGAGACGTCGGCATATGTTGTCGGATGCAGCGTGGTGTTCTTTTGCTGTTTTTTGACGTACATATTGCAATTGCAAAATAAGTTTACAATAGGTGACAGCTTATTTTACCATTTAATAAATTAATATAAATGAATGTACACTTTATTGCATTTTTAGGCACACTTATCACTTAATTAAATTCAAAGTGTTCGAAAAAAGATTGATTAAGGTGTAACGGGGGAATCAGCCCGTTACAACGTGCACAGAGCATAAATACATACAAGTGCCAGGAGGCACAGACACACGCGTAAGCAAGCACGCGACCGCGAGTAAACGCGAAGAAGCGCGAGCTGCCGTGACAGCACCGCGAGCAAACGCGGAGGACCGCGAGCCTACGCGACAGCACCGCGACGAGAGCGGATACTTTCGGGGGAAGAGATAGAGAGAAAGAGAAAGAGTTAAAGACATAGGCGATAGAAGGAAAAGAGAGAACTGCAACTAGGTCAAGTGGGGGAGAAAAAGGAGCAAAGGAAAGCTCGAAGCACCGCGAGAGCGCGAGGGACGCTCTCTCGCCTGCCAGCTTTTGATTGATGTGTAAGTTACGCGCCGTGCTCTTTTTCGCACCTCTGGAGGAGCGTCGCCTCCCGCGACCGGAGAAGGCCGCGAAGCACGCCGACGGAAGAAGCCACGAAGAAGGGACGATACGTCGCCCATGGTCACCAGCAGTAGCCACGAGGCCTCCTGGGGACACTCCCGAGGAATGCGGAGCAATGCCGACGGGCGCCGATAACCGCGGAGAACATACGCTGTCGGCGACGAGCGAAGACCGACGCCGATGCCGGGCCATTTTCTCCGCCGGCACCCAGCCACGCCACGTGGGGGAAGAAGGACGAAGGACGCCGACAAGGAATGCGATCGGCGGTCTGATCTAAAGGTAGCATGCGGTTTAATATCGTTTTCTCTCTCTCTCGCGACGTTAAGCAGCATACAGAAAAGCTGCATAGAGTCACGTGCGACAGAATAGCGAGCGATAAAACCCCACGTGTAAGGGGGACCAGCGTGCTCCTGACGAGGAAGCAGCGTCGCGAAATAATTGTGTAAATTACATCTAAGTCTATATTGAATAAACGTTTGATTTATTGTTAATTTGAAAGACAGAAGTTTTATTTGGAAATGAAAGCTCCGTATAGCCCCTAATCCATGGGTCGAACTCCGCGCCCGCATGAGAACAAATAATCACGAATGAATGAAAGTACTGAGCAAGTCGGAGCAAGTACGGAAACGAAGCTTGCTTGTGACGTGAGGTGCTCGTCCCCGCTAACGTCGGGGCGAGAGGGGCTTATCGCGATTCATGAGAGAGTAATGAAAGTTACCGAGATAAAGGAACGAATGATGTTCCGAGTGCTTTACACTCGGACAGCGTGCACCCCACCGTCACACTGGCGCCCAACATAAATTATTATTAAAAATATAACTGCGTGCGATTTATATAAATGGAGGAAGAAAAGTTAAAATAGTATTTAGCAGCCATTAGACACGCGTCGAGAGCGTTACAGCTTCACAATGAGAAGCCAATGAAAAGATAGCCATGAATATCTGAAAACATGATGTATAAAGATATAATACGTGAATCCAACAGCGAATAAATTAGAATCAAAAGTTATTTAAAAAGGGGAAAGCTGGCCCCATTCGGTAATAATTTTCTTTTTCCGTCAAACGATGCTCAGACGAGAGAATACGGAAATTTCTTTTTCGATAATAGGAGATATACGCGCATAAAGTAAAATAAAGATATTAGTGAAAACGAATAATATTTCATAACTTAAATATTGACTCAAATACTCGACCAAAGTACTCCCGCACTCAGTTTACTCATTGTCGGATTCACAGCGAAGCATATAGAGTCAAAGGTTACAAATAAAATTTCTGTATAAATACGGACAAGCGAGCGTGGCACGAGGCAACATAATCTTGTCTCCTTACGAAAACAAATGGGGAAAGCAAACCCACAGTAATAAGAATAAAATTTCAACATAGAAAGATACCTTGAAGTAGATAAGGCCTCAGAATTTCGGCGAAGGAATGATCAAGAAAATTTCGGTAGCAATTAATTAAATGAAATATAATAACATAATCGAAATAAGAAGATTAAATAATATCACGGTGAACGATAACGCGATACAGCGATTGTCTTGTTTTTATTTTAGCTCTGTTCCTTTTAGTGCATTTTTAAAATAATTTCTTTTCCGGTTGCGAGCAGAATATAATTTTTTTTTCCTCTCCGCAACCGTCACAATGGCCCTAATAGAGAGTAAATTGAAAAGAAAGTTTCAAGTTTTTGTTAACCAAGATAAATTGAAAACATAGGTTAAAAATTTTTTTTCTGTGTTAATGGTGGCGATTTATTTTTCTCCACGCGTCTCTATTTCAAAGTTGGATTACACAAGTTTCTCAACAGAAAAAATAGGGGGACAGAGCCTCTACAGATTAAGACATCAATAACCGAATTTAAATTTATAACAACAAATTCGTTACCCATTTTAAGTAACAATGTTTCCGGAATTAAAAGCAGACAAAGGCACTAAACGCGTTCAGCGTTAAAGAACGCACGAGTAAATATCGGAAAATAACTAAGAAGCCGCGAAATTATAAATAAACAAAATGGAGCCGAGCGCGTGATGGGAAGCATTAGTGACTAGATTCGTGAATACATTAAATCAAGAGGAGATAAATAAGAACCTGAGGAGATTAGAATTACGTACAGATGGAGACGCAGAAACACAAAGATCAAGACTGGCAAATAGGATGAAGGAAGTCTAAAAAGATACAGATTTTGAACAATGCGGAGACTACGTAGAAGAAGTCAAAGAGCGCAGGGACAGATTGTTAGCATCGTTCTGCAATGAATTAGCGCTAGTATCGTCGGCTAGTAGCGAACAAGAATCTGAAGCTGCCAATGCACAAGAGGCGAAACAAAAGAAATTGACAAAGACGAGAAAAAGAATGAAAAGAAAATCAGAATTATCAGCAGAAGTGCAAAGTTTCAACGAAGATTTGATCACAGAATTAAACAGAGATAATGCAGAAATGCAGGACAGAGTAGACATGGGCTTCACAAAAATTACCCTACCGTCGGGGGAAAAGATAAACCTACCAGACTCGTCATTAGAATATTGGAGACGACACAATAGAGGAGCACAGCGGAAAATTGCATTAAAACAATCAGTAATAAGTCAAGATTATACCCGCGACGCAAGGAGAATCGAAACACATATACAGAATAATAGTAGCAGAAATAACACCAGTCTCTCAAACATATATCGAAATCAGGCGACACGCAGAGATTCAGACGCGGAAGACGCGCGGATAGATAATAGAAACGTCACAAGAAGGACGACTATAACGAGAACGCAGAATCCGCCGCAAGTCAATCGGCAAGAAGACATAGCTATACACGACGCATACAACGATCCGACGGCACCTCAAATGTCAGCGTACGGGCACAGCAGTTATGCAACACGACCGCAGTCGGAAAGGGCACCGAGAGATCTATCAAAAATCATAGCGTCATGGAAAGTGCAATTTTGCGGTAGAAAGAAGGAAAACATAGATGAATTCCTGATGCGCGTAGATGAATTGAGACAGGTAGCGTTACTATCGGACAGCGAATTACTGAGAGCAATACCGATGCTACTCGCGAAACCCGCACTGAACGTATACAGGATTAAAAAGAGCGCGTGGAATACTTGGCACGATGTAAAACGAGATTTAATTAAGCAATACAGGGACAGCATGTACACACAGAAATTACAAGACGAAGCACGAGCGCGCGTCCAAGGACAAGAAGAGCCAGTATACGATTACATCACCTCGATGCAATTGATTTTTAGCAGAATGCCGAGTAAAATGACAAACCAAGAGCAGGTGGACAGATTATACACAAATATGAGGACAGAATTTCACCCTCTCCTGCACCCTTACAAGTGCTTAGGACTGCAAGCGTTTATCGAACAAGCAGTTAGCCTGGGAAGAGCATTTGAGGTGGGAAAGACAGCCCCTAGACTGCCACCAACAGAAGAAAATTTAGTGCCAGACGCACACAATACAGATAAAGGGGGAAAGAAACCACAACTAGCGTCGATAAAAATTCAAGAAGATGCAAAGATCGAGAAATTGAATGAAGAAATTAACAGATTGAAAGAATCAATGAAAAGACTGAATTCAAGAGAATCAGATACTGCGAGATATGCTGCAAACAGAAACTACGAAAAGCAGCGATATAACAATTTTAACGACTCGAGAAACTCTCAATCGCCGCGAGATACTCCAAAAGGAAACATATATTTTAACAAGAATACGCAATATAATAGTAATAGGTTCAGCAACTATGATAGTAGACGGCGATTCAACAACGACAGCAATGACAGAAATAGAGTCATCAAATTCGGACAGAATAATTATAATAATAATAATTATTATAACAGGCATTTCTATCGACGAGGAAACTCGCGACCAGAATATAACAACAAAAATCAGTCGTATAGCGGAAATAACTATCGCAGTCAAAGATGCAACAATACGAAAAGGAGATACAGCCCGCAGAGAAACGAAAGTTCCTACAACAGAAGTCAGAATACGATGAGTTCAAATAACTACAGTACTCCACAAAACAGGGAAAAAGATACCGCGGCAACTTTCTCGACGGGAAACTAAAGAGTGGCAGTGTAGAAAGGACCGCGGCACCAGCCACTAAAGAAACGGTCCAAAATTACTGTGAGCAAGTGGAAAGGAGAAAACCGACCCAAGTCGAAACAGCAGAAATAATTCCTCTCAACGCCGGCCAACCTGCGGACTACGCCAGATACTGGCTAAACGTAAAGATCGGAGAATGCCCTTTAAAAGCACTCCTAGATCCCGGCGTCGCGCGCACAGTAATAGACGCGCAATGGAGAGACATTGCAAAGAAGTTGGACACAAAAATCGACAAGTCTATAAATATGGTAGATATTCCCCAGATTCCCATTGGAGATCCCAGATGGCCAATGGAGCAACCGAAAAATTAGACGCGGAATTTTTGCGAATGTGGAAGTTTCAGGCGTATCAAAGCCAATGCGAATACTCGCATGCTCCACGATTCTGACAGACGCAATACTCGGCAACGACTTCGTTAGGTACTTCGGCATGCACATATTGGCCGATAAAGTCGAGTACACCCTCGCATATTTGGGCAGGGGGAAAGAATTTAAACTCGAATTATGGGCAGTAGATTTTTTAAATTCAGAAATAAACATTGCAAGCTGCGGGATAAGAAATATCTCAGAAGCAGAAAAAGAGAAAGTTGAGAAGATTCTAGATAAATACGCACCGAAAAAAATAGATAAAGATGCAAGATTAAAGCCGACAAATTTAATAAAGCACAGGATAGAATTGTTAAGTGATACAAAGCCAATTAACGATAACACCCAGTATCGGAGAAGATAGAGAAAATTATGCACAAATAGATAGAGAATCAAAAGAATAAAGATATAGTCGAGGAATCACACAGCCCATGGAGCAGTCCTGTCATCATGGTCAAGAAGCAAAACGGTGATTATCGAGTATGCATCGATTTCAGGAAAGTAAATTCAGTTACGAAGAAAGACGCATACCCGCTACCTTACATGGATCTCATTTTAAATAAACTGAAACGAGCGAAATACATATCGACGATTGATCTAAGCTCCGCATATCATCAAGTAGAACTAGAAGAGGAATCACGCGAGATCACAGCATTCACGATTCCAGGACGAGGCCTGTGGCAGTATAAAAGACTGCCAATGGGACTATCCGGCGCGGGTGCATGCTTTCAAAGATTAATCGAGAAAGTACTCGGAGATTTAGAACCCTTCGCATACTCATACTTAGAT
>UELV01181344.1:0-12069 GCA_900490015.1 Megastigmus stigmatizans
CACACACACACACACACACACACACTGTTTAAACATATGAACGAAAAAAGAGGCGATAAAAATTTCGAAAAGGAAAGAGAAACGCTGTGAGCTGTCTGGCTGGCGCGCGAGAGAGAAGAGGAGGAGGAGAGCGCGGGGCAATCCAGCAGCGAGCGCCGGAGAGAGAGAGAGAGAGAGAGAGAGAGAGAGAGAGAGAGAGAGAAGCGAAGCCGCTCGCTCTCCGTAAAGTAGGACGCGTATTAAAAACCACAGACCGTGGTATACCGTGGCGTCACACGTTTACTCTCTCGCTCACTCTCTGAGCGTCCTACGAGTGCTGCTCGCCGATTACCCAATCGAATTCATCATAACTGCGCCGGCACGAAATCCCAGGCCGCTCGTTATTCATTCGGCTTGTTCGCTAACGACACACTCACACACACACACACACACACACACACACACACACACACACACACACACGGACGGACGGACGGACGCGCGCGCGAGCGCATGCGAGCGAAGAGAAGCGTTTGTGGGTGCGCGATTGGAGTCGAAATTTTCCTGGGCCCGAATTGTAAACCTGTGCAGCGAGTGTGTATACGTCATTCCACACACGCTGCTCTTTTAATCTGTCCTATATAAAGCCTCGGATAACCGGTGTATATATGCTTGTTCTGCATTTAAATTCGCTGCAAGGACGGGACCGGGGGGGGGTGAGGGAGGGGGAGAGGGAGGAGGAATCGATCTGTGATCGACACCGCGAGAAATTATGCAATCTGTGGACAAGTGTTACGATTGAAGCAGAAGTGAATTTTCGAATGGAATTGGGAGCGATGATAGCGAGGGCCGACGAAGCTTTTCAACTCCAAATCCGTTGCTGCGGTACTCGACGAGTTTTCTTTTTTTAATTTTAATTTAAATGCGATAAACGCGTTTGTTTTGTTTAATTGTAGTTTATTCTTTTTTAAACGCGACGCTACGCTGAATTTAAATGTAATCGTCGGTAATGTATTTTCAGGTCGACGTAAAGTAAGTTACGATGGCTCTGTTGTAATTTGTGGGATTCTTTCTCAAGTTTTCTGTAGCTTGTTTAAGAGGCTTAATCTTCGCTCATTTGTAAGAACCAGTTAGAAAATTCTTACACGAATTCTTACCAATTTAAAATTTGAATTTTTACTAACTTGAGACTCGATTTGTCAATATTTACACGAAATCCTACAATTAAAACATGTTAAATTACAAACATATAAAATGAGAGATTTGATAGTATTATACTTAAAAATTCGGATGTTGTAAAGCATTATATGCTAATGATACACAGTTCCATATTTTGAATTTAAGAGATTTCATCAATATTTAATAGTCTCGTATAACATTCGATACAAAATCAAATTTTTCCAATTTAAGTTGAGCGATCTATAGAAGCGCGGCGGTGGTGTGCCGATGCTTTTGATAAAAAGTCATAAACTAGGATACATCAAATTGTTTTCTTGTATCCGATAAACGCATCGCTCGCGAAGGTCAAATATGTTATTAAAAAAATTTTGCAACATATTTTAAGCGCTGAAATAGTTATTTATGTACTTGAATGCACAATTTGTTGAACGAGGTTAGCAGTTAAAACCTGGAAGCATTGCAATGAATTAGAATAATACTAAACAAAACAAAATATTTGACATCCGCTATCTATAAATACAAAATAATCATGAAAATAAACTATTTGCCAAGATAAAAAATGTATTTTAGCATTGAAAGATATCGTCTATTATAGGATATGAAAATGTATACGATTTTCATATTATAAAGTCGAAATGATATTATTAAGCTGCTATTGCAACATGAAATAAAAACCGTTAGCAAATGCTACTGACCGCAAATGAAAGAATTCAATTATGATTGACGTTTTAAATTGAAGCGAATCCCATTGAAAAAGTAAAAAAGAAAACACTGTTCTGCCCAGGCATTAAAGAGCGCAACATTAAGTCACTGTATGAATGAGATCATTGTTTCGTGATAAGAAAAGCTATAATTACCATTTTTAATTGTCATCTGAATTTACAGAAACGAGCGTTCCACTTCTTAATTACATACAAATAAATAATGAATAAAGTTTATATCCAACCAACATACATTTTAATTCATTTTTATTGCTCTTTAGCGAGTAATAAACATAGCTATGAGCATAGATTAAGATTTACAGTGATTTTTGTACTTCTAAGGTTGCGTTATACTGCCAGTTTATTCGGCTCGGAAAGCATTAAAAATGACATATTTAAGTTACATAAACTAAGTTCATTTTAAAAACGTTAAGCCCGCGTATTCCCCGCAGATTATTTCAATTAGCAGTTGTATTGCATAAATATAAGGAAAAAGTTCATTTTAAAAACGTTAAGCCCGCGTATTCCCCGCAGATTATTTCAATTAGCAGTTGTATTGCATAAATATAAGGAAAAAGTTCGATTAATTACACTGACTTTATCTTAAGATGACCCACAAAAATCGCTCCACCGATATTGACAAACGTTTATAACCCTTTTGTGACTGTCTAATTAAACATAGATAACGACGTATATTATGTACGTATGAATACTATGTGCGAGTATAATATTGTTGATAAATCTTGAAAATACTTTAATTTGGTATCTTAGTAAACCTATGGAGTCAGATACACAAAGTAAAATATACTTTCATAGGCTACAAAAACATGGATATGTATAACAAATGTTTATTAGATATATTGAAATCTAAGTCCATACAACTCAAGAAAAACAGTTTTGATGTTTAATTATCAACATTGTGAAAAAAAAAAAATCAATCGATCTATTCCTCCTCGGTACAGGAGCGATTCGTCTGTCTTTGGGGCAGATGTTTAAGTTTGCGCATACACAATTTTTAAAGAGCGACTCATACATCCTACCTACGCATCGCGTTCCACTTTTTGTACTATCGAATCCTCCGATATCTACTTACAGTATATTTATAATTTATCTGAATAAAAAAATAATAAATTTGGTAAAATAAAACGTGTTTATGCTCATTGCGACAATAGAGAAGAAAGAAATCGAATGCGGCTGTGCTTACCGTCTGTAGGTATGATTCACACTAATTTTGCATTATCCTTTAAGCTTGAAAGCTCTTATTCTTTTCACTATTTATTCGCTGCCAAAAGGTATTTAATTAATATAAATATGTTTTACTAAGCTTTTTGATGGTCTTTGACAATACGTGATACGAAAGAATTCTTCATTGATGTCTACATGTTTAAACTTGTATTTTTAAGGTAATGATTAGTATTATCGTATTTCAAATTAATTAAAAGAAATTATTCAATCATTGTTATATTTTTATCTCAAACTTTAATTTATCATTGATTTTAAGCATGTATGCAACAATAATATAAGCATTTGTATATTATTTCAATCCTTTAAAATGTAAACAATCATGACTAATTTACAATATTACAAAGTAATACGAGTATTACAAGAAGTAAAATTAAATTATATAGCTATAAATTCTAAAATTAAAAATGACTCACAGTTGTTATAAAGCATTTACTTTGTTATATTATACTTTACATGATTCAATAGTCATAAAGGATCGTGGTGTAAGTACAAAGAAACGTTTTCTCATTCTACCTTTCGATTCTCAATAAACTGGAACTTTCGTGTACATATATATTAATTCCCATTCGAGTCGATTCATCGACACGGAAAACGTGTTCATCATCATTTTAAAACGGATTTCGAAGTAAAACAAAAGTATTTAACCTGTAAATATTATTGCAAACTCCAGAGATAAGAAGTTTTATATTTCGTAACATCAAGTTGAGCAAACTAAGATTTTATTCAGATTATTTACATAAATAAACTTTAAAAGCCAATTAAACATACCCAGTTAAAAAGAGGAAGTATAAAAGTACAATAATTAAAAGTATTTGAGTTCCAAAGTAAAATCCTATAGAGCTTATGCGACTCTGCCAAATATTCTGCCAAAAATTTCAAAGCAGTCCGATTCCCAGAAACAAATTCGATAAGTCGAGTATATCAACAGCTCCATAGCTAAACAGCCGGAAAATCGGACGGTCTAAAAATCATCGCGGCGCCAACTAGCCGTTAAACGCTCCAGCCCCGACGTCGTCGTCGTCGTCGTCGTCGTCGAAGCAGCGCAAAGTATATAGGCGAAGTATAGGTATAAGGATCGCGCGAGGGTTGCAGGAATCCGAGCATACGCGTGCACCGACACACACACACCTCGGATATCCACGGGAGAGATTCACGTGTGTTTACAGCGGCCGCAATCGATCAGTGCGAGAGAGAGGGAGAGAGAGAGAGAGAGAGAGAGAGAGAGAGAGAGAGAGCTGCGCGACTCGACGTTGAATAATAATTATCCTTAAACGCTCTCCAGCGGGTGCAAGTGTGCACATATATATGCGCATATATATGTATATCGCTACCGCGAGTTATTCCAATGCGCGCGAAGCGAGTTATCGAAGTGGGTCAAGCGATTCGATAGCTGTGCCGCTGACTCCGCCGCCGCCGCCGCCGCCGCCATCGACGTTATACTGCAGCCGCACTGTCATGTGCATATGTGCGCGTTCCCGCGCGACCCCCCGTCTTCGAGAGCGTTTTGCAGAAGCAAGCTGCAAAAAATGATGCAAGCTTGTATAGAGTCGCCGTGCAGGGATGTTTTGGGGAATTCGACGATCGATTATAGATGTATAACGCGTTCGCGACTCGCGGGTCTCGCCCCGGCGGTCGCTTCTCGTCCAGTCAACTATATGACATGTAAACAAATGGATTAGTTTTTTTAAGTATCGATTATCTGAGATCGCTCCACTCTGCGCACTTTGTCTTTACCTTTGACTTTGTCGAGTATTGAGATGGATATTTGAAAATTGGTTTACTAAAGTACAAAGCTAATCTGAGTTTTTCGTACATATCCTTGTTCAAATTAAACATTTTGAAAGGTTGTTATTGATTTAGATTGAGATGTAACCACACCCACACTGACTATACAAAAGCATAGCACTAGTAACATATAATGATTATAATTTATGCAGACATGTTTGTAGCCCTGATTGTTGATGTTTTAATAATACTACCTACTTATTTTAAAAATTAATTTTTATCTAATCTATTGATTTTGTTAAACGGTAATTTTTTTCAAATTAGCTAAGCTTGAGTAACATACCAAACTAACACAAAATACTATGCAAAATTCTATCTAAAAGTGTAAGTTTTATTATTTTAAATAATAAATTAATTATACTTTAAATAATTCAAGTCTTTAAAAATCTAAAATGAAATGTAGTTGAAATTGAAAGAATTAGGTATGCTGTAAGTTAGATATAGAAATGAAATGACGGCAAAGATATATATTCCAAGTATACAAAAGGGGTCAACAAAAATGAGAAATAATGGCCTCTATCGAAATATATGTGCATGTATGTACGGCGTGCGCGCGTTTGGAACGATTATTATTTTTCCAAATAAAATATTGTGGAACAAAATAAGAACATTTGGAGTAATGGTTTTATGCCGTGGTGCAATCCATTGCTACAAGTGCAAATCGCATATTGGCTAAAAATAGTTAAAGAGTCGTTATCTATCGTGTAACAGATCGGTATCTCGTCAATGTACTTACTTTTCAGTATTAATTTTATAACGACTAATTATTGAGCTGGAATTATTCAATTAAAAAGAAATTATTGTTCTAATTAATATTGCACTAAAGTGCGTAGTAGAGATAACAATTGTGTAATTATATAGACTAGGTGTAAAAATGACTGGCTTACAGCAGTGAGCTTTGTAAAATAATTCCAGCTAAAATAAACTTAATTAAAATTTATTTCGATCGAAATTGAATAGGACATAGTGTAAAATTGTACAAAATCGTTTTAAATATTAATATAGGTATACAAATACTCTAGTGTAATGTATTTTTTTAAATTATAAATGAAATAATATTTAACTACACGATCGTCTATGATATCAAATTTAGAGACACGACAGGCAGGAAACAAATATTCTGAAAAGAAAATGAAAAGCACTTTCTAAACTAATGAACAAGATAGACGTGTCTGTGAACTGATCTTGCTAAAGCTGAAGGCATTGTCCCCCATTAATCAATTAAAACATGCTTCTAATATAAAAGCAAGGTACGCTTCGATTGTTCGTACATGGAATTGTATTGAATATTTACTGAGCGAATGACTTTGCTGATTATGCACTTAGCGGCTGAGACTGTATATTGTATTACTGCACTTTATAAATAGACGAGCATGAAATGCAAACTGACAAAATCAGTCAAAGTGACAAGTATGGAAACCCTCTTTGTTTATCCAAGTTTTAACAGTACCGGTGCATTCATCAAAATAGAACTTTTTTTTTTTAATCTGATGACGCTCCTTCATTCGAAATATGTAGGTACTGTAACAAATTAAATTATTTTGAGAAAAATAAGCAGGTATTTTACTATTATTTTAAAAAAAATTTATTTATAAAAATTGTTTTTAATTCAATTTGTGACTGTTCATAAAAACCGTTCCTTAAACTTTACTATTAATCGTTTCAATATATATGTAATATGATTTTGAATGTATACTAACATTAATATTATAATCTGAACAGAAAACGTTCAGATCATAAAAATCTACCATGTAAACATTTATGATTTTTCGGCATTATAAAAAATGATATAAAATCCTCACCAAAAAAAATAATATATTCTTTTTTTTTATTAGAGCAGATTTAATCTCCTAAACAGATTATTATGAGAAAAATAAAATATTGTGCAATGTTCTTACATAAAATTTTTTAGTAGTCACAAAAAAAAAACAATAATTCGTTAAAAATTTAGTATTCTTCGACAGAGATAATCAACTGAAAACATTAAATTTCAACAATAATTGATAACTAGGTAAATATAGTTTATTTTTTATTAAATAAAATGTCTTGTTAGCAAATAATAAATAAACAAGTTATATCGATGCTCTAGATAACAATTAAGATTAGTATCGAATTCATTGAAAGGTTTGCGATTAGTATATGGCGTTACTAATCCAGTGTTCAATTGTTCATTCTTCTGAAATAAATTAGAAGCCAGCCATTAAATAAATGACATTGATTAAGAAAGGATTTAATATCATATGTGCATATAATTCGCCTAATTTTAGTGTGAATCTCATATTATAAACATATCAATTTTATTTTTCATCTTCATTATACTTTATTAGGTAAAAAATTCTTAGTATTGCCATTCATAATTGAACGCATTTTTAAAAAAAAATCCATACATTCAGCAGACGTTTATGTTTTACAATGTTTTATCTCAATAGCCGATAAAAAAATCCCTAATGACGATTTCCTCTCATCTATAGAGACAGAAGACTAACCCATATAGAAATTGGAATCATCTATAAGACTGTATATAACAATCTTTCGAATACACGAACTCAGCGCGTTTTCCATAAGTCGGCAAATTCTGAGAGCGCGCATCATCACATCTCTCGTCCTCTCCTGCCCAGTACTGCACACACACAGACACACAACGTCCGAAATAGCAACGTTGCAACAAGAGCCGCTTTCCAGTTCCTCTCTCTCACTCAGTCTCTGTTTGCTTGCGCGTGCCTCCCTCCAATTTCTCATCCTCATTGTGCAACGATTGACACTGTTGTCCCAACTCTCGCTGCGGGGAGGCCCAGGATGAGAGGAAACCCGGTTAAAATCGATATTTACGAGGGTCGTTTACGACGCGCGTGTGCGGTTCTGGAATCTCTCTCCCGAGAGAGAGAGAGAGAGAGAGAGAGAGAGAGAGAGAGAGAGAGAGAAACCCTCCGGCACAAATTTTACAGCTGCAACAGACAGAGATTTCTTGTTACGCGCGCACGTGTACCTGCAACGGATCGGTATAATATTTGAGCTTTGGGTTAGTGCGACAAGTTGCATAACAACGAGAAAGAAAGAGAGAGAGGCGTTTGATAGGATAAAAGTAGTTTGTGAATTCAAGAGAGAGAGAGAGAGAGATTTCGTCCGTTTGGAGAAAATTGTGTTTGCGGAAGATACAAGTTGGCGAGCTGCCAGAATAGGGAAAGGGATGAGGAGCTCGTGGAGGCAGATATATATATATATAAGTCGCGAAACCGGGAGCAATAACTTTCAACTATTGTCGCGGTCTGTTTGCTCGGAATCTCAAATGGGACACGAGTTCAAGTGCTGCGCTTTTATTGCTTTGTTTGGAATTGGATTTAGGTTCTGATGTAGCTTCGGCTAGACGAGGACTAATGGCTTTGGGATGCGCTCCGAATCTTATTCTACTCGAGATTCGGGCTACGATTTTTATACATCTCGCCCGAATCTAAGTATATTTCTTTCAGAAGATATGAATTAAACTTCTTGTGCGCTCAACAAATTTTATACTTTACTGCATATACTTGAGTAGATGTCGATTTATTCAATAATTCATTTTCTTCGTACAAGAGAAAAACATCTTCTGATGTTAAATAATATATATCTTACATGGATTTCGAAATAATTCTTTGACGTCCAATTTGATCTTTTAGGGTCAAAGATATATTATTTTTTATTGAATTTATAGAGGTTTAAGAGAGCACATATGTAGACCCAAAACGAGAGAAATTTTTAGTTTAAAACTTTCATTAATTTCTTCTCTGAAATTAAAAAAAAATATTTTTCTGAGTATATTCTGCCGCATTTTATTCTGTCGAAAAAGTAAAACGTTAAATCCCGTACGCTGAGTGAAGTTTACCGGAATATATAATAGAGGTCAGCAGGCGACTTGCAACCCCTCGAAAAATGCGCTTAGCTTTTTTATATTGGATGTTAAACAACGTCCATGCAGCAGCAGCACACGTCTGGCGGCCGCAATAGCCTCGAGGCGGCTCAAAGGAATCAGATAAACACACCTTAGCGCGCGCCTGCGCTTGCGTTCACGTATATCAGCGAGTGATTGACGGCCCGATTAAAGCGCGCAACCCATTTTTTTCCTCCTTTT
This sequence comes from Megastigmus stigmatizans, assembly GCA_900490015.1. Classification (NCBI taxonomy): domain Eukaryota; kingdom Metazoa; phylum Arthropoda; class Insecta; order Hymenoptera; family Megastigmidae; genus Megastigmus; species Megastigmus stigmatizans. The sequence goes on from UELV01181344.1 coordinate 8,995, forward strand.
AATTAGAGGCATCGAGAGAGGCCGCGGAGAGAGAGAGAGAGAGAGAGAGAGAGAGAGAGAGAGAGAGAGAGAGAGAGAGAGAGCCGTAAAGCCCAATAGCCAACCCGGCACCGTTCTATTCTCGAACACTGTGTGTTTGCGCGCGCAAATAATCCCATTTTTTCTCTCTCTTGTCTCGAGCCGCTACCCCCATTTCTTTCATGGGACATTTAACTCCGTGACGCGAAACTTCCAGCGAACTGGTTTACGCAACTTTTGTTTTCATTCGAAAGTCAACGCTTCTTTTTGATTTTTTCAGAAACTTTGATATTGTATTTTTACATTTTCTGCGGTGCTGCAATTTGCAACGAGCTCGACAGACACCGAGTAAATTCTGACTTCAAAAGCATATATATAAGGTTCGCTATTGCATCGCATTACGAAACGACATATATATACATTAATGCTATATGTGCCGTCCGACGACTTCAACTTGGAATCTTTTCTCAGACGAGGAATATTAAAAAAAAAAAAGAAGTTGAAAGCAAAGATAACAAGTTAAAATTAACACACGTGCACGCATACACTATAAACTCCGCTGCATTGCTACATGCCCGAGAAGAATATATAGTCTTAGATTCCTGTGCATTTATCAAGTTGAAAAATTTTTCTTCTAAATTATTGGGGATAGATATTTTTCTAAACTAACGCTCTGAAATTTTGTGTCCATGTGTACGGGTATGTGCGCGCCAGAAAAAAACGTGATATTGCACATGCGCTTTAACTCACTTTTAATAACATAGTTTCCATTCTTACTATAGACCCTCGAGTCAAACAATGCCACTATAAACGACATCTTACCCCTTACAGACATGTTCTCAAAAATGCTAGCTCAAAAACATTATTTTGATTAAATCAAGAGTAGCCGTTAAGAATTTGTCTTTAATTTGTTTTGATTTAATTATATGATTTATTATATATATGTGAAATAAAAATTTATTACTTAATCACATGTGGTTACGATTTAATTATATGGTGTTTCCCTTCCTTATTAAATGATTATCAGATTTATGGATGTATGCGTTTATGTCGTAATTTTTCGGTCTTGATATGTTAATTATTTTTATTATCTTTTTGTTTATAAATAATTTATAAATATTTTATTTTAAATCTTTATTTAATTCAAAATAATTACTCTTTTGCTTCATAATCTAAAAAATGGGCTTTTACTACAAAATTTATTGAAAATAATAATTGATATGTATAATTCGAGTATGTTTTAAGCCGATTATACCAAAATAAGTAATTTTTTCAATACAATTTTTTATAGTTAAATTAGTGTTATTAGAAATCGAACAAAGAATCATATAAAGTTATGTAACACAAAGAAGATAATTACTAAGGATGATTCAAAATGAAAAGTTATCACACTGACTACTGATTGTACAATCTTGAAAATCTAATGATCAATTATAATTTTTTTTCCAATTATTTCAAAGATGAAGCAATAAAAGGATGTTGGAATAGTCAGGTATTAATTAAACATCCTTTGACGTTGAAACGAATATTTTAATCTGAACAGCATTTTAAAAGTGACTATTTTTTAAAATAAGTAAGCCTTTAAAAGTTTATCTTGAAAGACGAGTTAAATGTCACCCAAGTTTCTTACACGTAACCAATTAAAAATTCAATTGGCTTTCGATGAAAATTGAATCACGAGTCTATTATAATTCCAGACAACAACCTGTACTAATTGGATCTATATTTTCAGAGAAATTTGATTAAACAGGTGTAAGTGAAAAGTAATTGAATTTCACGAAACTTTAAACATTAAATGATAAAAACGGTTTAGAAAATGATCTACATTGAGAAAAAAAAGTTCGACTAAAATGACCACTAAGAGATGAATTTTTTTTAGTGAAAACCCATTGAACTTTTATTATTACGATTATTTCTATTATTGAAAAGAGTTTGATCAAAATTATTGCAATATCATAATTTGTATCAAGAGTATGATCAAATTTAAGCAGAGGTCATCGCAATCGTACATCCGATGAAAAAGATTTAGTCATAGCCCATTTTATCACAGCTTTTTCCAAGTTTAAAAGAACGGCAGCGACTACTTTACACAGGTCTCGCGTTACTTTATCATTTTTCCCGAGCGTAAATATCGAGGTGACTGGGAAGTCGAGAAAAAGGAGAAAGATCGTATATATGTGCAGAAGAGATTTGCTTCCGAAATCGGCGCGAGATAAGTACCTAAGGAGAGTTCGAGAGACGAGGGGATCATCACGCAGGAAGGAAAGGGAAAGCCTTCCCTTGCGCGCTCGTACCGCGGGGCCCATATTATGCGCGCCCGCGCAATATGGGGCCTCGTAAATTCTAATAAATCCTCGGTAAGGAACTCGTAGCCGTTTATGACTGGACAACGGGCCCCATAATTCTGTTTCTCGTAATCCTAACAAAGGCCCGACGATTAAACGTCGTTTATACCTTGTAGGCGCTGCTGCACAGCCATAAGCAGAACCGACACACACACACGCACACATACATACTACGCGTATACACGAGTAACTGACCGTTTTCTTCTCTCTCACCTCTTCTCGACATCGGTGATTTCGGCGAAGAAAAAAAAATCATCGCTGTCTTAAGCCCCAGACTTTCATTTCCAGATCATTTGTTACTTCGTTACGGAGAGATATTGCACACGGCTTTTTGAGCAACATTATGTCGACTATAATATATGAGAGAAAACTATTGTTATGTGGATAAATACTGGCTACAAATTTTTATGGCGATCATTTATGGCTGCGTTAATTTATTGTTTTAATTTTATTCGAAAAGTCAGATGGAAATATGTACGATTTGTATGACAATAAATTTCGGTGAATGAAATAACAGTGAGAACATTTCTATACTATCGACGAGACTACTTACTTACGTTAACCCATTAACGACCAAGACCCCGAATTTTCAACATCTTTTTCCAGGCTTTCAACTAAAAAAAAGGTTTGAAAAAATTTGAAAAAGATCATATCCGACTTATTTTGAGCTGTTCTTTCGAATGGTGATACCGATTTGTTGTTAAAATACTCC
>UELV01181347.1:3140-22146 GCA_900490015.1 Megastigmus stigmatizans
TATATATATATATATATATATAGATATACATTCACCGTACATAACCTTCGCGTAAATTGACTTTTTAAAAGAAAAATATCTTCTAACTCTTTCATAAACCCATGAATGGTCATTTTTCAAGTTGCTATACGTTGTTTATTAATTTTTCTATCACTGCAAATGTAAAAAAAAATCTCAATATCAGTTAATTTAATATTGCGATAATAAAATAACTCCCCATAAGAGACAATGTTAAAATTGAAACAATAAAAATATTTTTTTCTCAATTCTAAGGCCATGTAGTATCACAAAAATTTAACAGTAATTTTATTAGGGCTTTATCTACAAACCAGTATATTTTCGTTAAAATCTCAATATCAAATGTGTTAACGATAGAACCCCCTTAAGGACTGTAAAAAACGATACTATGTACTTAGGTGATTGAAGTAGAAGAAAAAGAATACGGTCAGACATAGACCAAATATTTTTTATGCTTATGTCGTTCCTATAGCAACGACTGTAAATATATCATAAACTGTTTTGTAAACTACAAAATAGCTACTAAACCAAAGTAAACTCTCCCTATGAGTATTGACAACATATTATACTACGTAAACTCACAAATTTGTTCTCACACCGTCGAATTCTTAGATACATGTAAAAAACCTATATAATTTTTGTATATAGATAAAAAAGTTAAATTACATAAATACTCTGTATATATTATGATATGAATAAAGTTAGCCGAAAGAAAACTCTATTGAGTGTTGAAAGGCGCATTATTTTTAAAAAAGAGAATAGCTACTAAATATTTAATGCAACATTAGGCAGTAAAATCGATTGTTAGAAGGTATTATTTTAAACTATACACTCATTGTTATATATAGAGAAATGAAAAACTACAACAGACTATTTCATACAACAGACTATTCCACATCACAAACTAAAATTTTCTTTAACTTACTACTTAGTTGATAAAAACTTTACAAGTAGCTAAAATAATTGACAATGCATTAGTTATTTCAAAATACCTAAGGTGTGAAATACTAAAGTTACAGGAAGTTTCTGACACATCGTCGACTCGGTGGATAAAGGTTCTATCTTAATTTCAGTTTGCAATGCCTAAATTTTAGTTTAGAAAAGATTCTGTTTTAAATTTAAGTTTAGTAAAGGTTTTATCTCAAAGTTCAATTTGGAAAAGATTCCATATCAAAATGGTTGAAAAAGGTATCGTAATAAATTTATGGTTGAAATATGTTCTATAAATTTTTGTTCATAAGAATATCAATGATCTTTTCGATTAATATTTTCTCCTAAGTGTAGTTTATATTAAGATTTTTTATATATAATTTTACATCTGTGCGATTTTTACTTAACTTATATAAACTTGAGAGGATAAAGTGCGTGTTCGCGATATGTTAATAAAGTAATAAATTTACAGTAAATACTAGCAATAACTATAATTTTATTGTGGATTGTGTTTCCTGGTGAAATAAACTCAGAAGATATATCTGATTTCAATTGGATACACATTTTAAAACAACAAATGTTAAATAATGATCTAAACTTTTATCAAATAAAACTGGTGTTCAATCAAGAGATTCGAACGAAAGATGATCAGAACATTATTTCTAAGGAACTGATGCAAGACATTCCAGTGACTTCAATAAATATAAATGATTCTTTATTAGACAGTGAAAGTTTGCAGTGTTGTGATAACTTTGCATCCGAATCATTGTATGGTATATTACAGTATGAATACAACTATTTGTTTAAGCGAGTGCAGCACATTTTAGATTCATTATCACAACTACCTTTGAATAACACACGACCAAAATACTTGCTGATTTTCTTGAGCGGCAAAGATGATTCTGATTTTCTATTCAAAATAATACTTCAATATGCTTGGTCCAAAAAATTCCTAGATTTTTCCATTTTGCAACCTGAACAGAGTAAAAAAAGTACTATTCTTTACTACTTTTATCCATTTTTTGATTGCTTCAACAAAGAACTATTATATTTCGACGTTCTCATTTTTCCTAAGAAACTAAAAAATATTAATGGATACCCTCTAAATGTGCTAATATTTCATCATTTACCAAGTATGATACAATAAATCAGAGTAATATAAAAATCGATTATTTCTTTTATCCTATACTGTTAATCGCAGCAAAAATGTTAAATTTTTCTTTAGTATATACGCTAGGATTAAACGGTGGAGCAAATTTTGGAAATGTAGTAAATATCTTAATTGAAAACTTTAAGACACATTCCATTAATGTTCTATCAATTCCAGTCTCAGAAAGATTTCCTAATTCAGTATATGTACCTTTGGAATACCTAATAAGCAATTATGTGGCAATTGTACCCATACTTCCTATCTTTAAACTTAAAGATAGCTTTAATGCTTTAATACTTATCTTTATCTTTATCTAATTTTTTATGCTTCTTATTCATATAGTGCAAGTATTGAAAATTATAAGCGAAGAATTGAGAATGTTAGATAATATTCAAGCAATTTTTGAAGTAGCTGCTTCTGTGCGACTCCAAAAGTCTAGGAATAGAATATACTTTTTTAGTATTGCAGCTGTGGTTCAAATGTTTTCTGCTTTCTTTTCTAATATTATGGATCATGCAATAGTTTACAATGAGATTAACTTTAATACTTTTAAAGAGCTGGACGAAACTACAACCATTACAATTTACAACCATACGTTAATAGGGCAATCATCAACGTAGTTTTTGGGGAGGAGTACGATGGACACATACGAAATATTAAACGTAAAACCATCGACATAGATGATGTATTGCAATGTATAGAATATTTAAAATTGAACAAGCATAGTATGTGCTGGACGCATATTGCTTGGGCTATAATGATAACAGAGACAGTGGAAAATTCAGCAGTCACGAAAATTGCTAATCCTACGTTTGCATGTATGCGATAAATGCAATTATTTGAAAAAGGATCACCTTACAATGATAAGTTTCTTGATATTTTTCGAAGGCTATATGAATCTGGACTTTGGCAACGTTCGGAGGAACTACGGACGTTTCAACTATTCCACAGCTTAAAAGAAGTAATATAATGGTGCAAAGTAAATTTATAATAAATCTGTCCATACGACTTATGGTTGGGTACTCTTTATCTGTCATTCTTCTTCTAACTGAATTCTAGCAAGATTATTTAAAAACTTGCCGAAGTTATTTAAGTGATATATTTTTTGGTTTTCATTGATTAACCCTTTAACGTCACAATTGCACTTTTTGGGAACACTGACTTTGAGTGAATGAAAAACTATGAAAGCGATGGAATTTTTTCATGAAAATTCATACCCCATATTTTCGAGGGTGCTCTTTCAGATGCCGGCGACAAAATTTTCAAATTTTTCCATTTTCCAAAAAATTTTCAATTTTAATTGAAAAAAACGCTGTTTTTCTCGTATTATTTTTTTTTCCAATCAAAATTTTCGATTGGTTCTGATATGCGAGAGCAGCTTAATCCTTTACAGACCGTGCATTTTTGCCTAACCTTTCAAATGGTACCCATAGGATTTTAAAATTCAAGATAGCGGACTCAAAATGGCGGCTTAAAACTGGTGAAAAATTAGAAATTCTAAAAAATCCTTATTTTTTACCAATTACTTGTATTTTTGTTAAATTATATGACTGAAATTGGCCTAACTTCCATTTTTTCCACTTCCTTACCTCTATTTTCTTTGATTCATGTATTTTATTTTTTATTTCCTTCCATATTTCATTCTTTTCTATTTTAACACTTTTCCACTCTTCTAATTTCTTATATATTATATAATAATGTTCTACTCCTTCTTTTGCCCAAACGCTTCTTTTTATTTCTTCTTTATCTTTGTTCACTTCTCTCTTTTTACTTTCTCCTTCTATCACAGCTACTAGTGGTAAGTGATCTGATTCACATCTTTCCTCTACCGTTAACCTCATCACTTTTCCATATGCTTCGTTATTTATAATCACATAGTCTATAACTGAATTTCCTCTTTCACCTACGTATGTCTATTCGCCTGACTCTGACATTTCATCGCACCCATTTACAATCATCTAGCCTCTTTCACTTAATTCTTTTAGTAACAATCGTCCATCCTTATTCACAACCTTATCCTTTGATTTCCTCGCGTACCTCTCCTTTCCATCTTCCACAATTATACCTCCTTCATTTCCTGTACGTATTAAAGGTTCTTTGATTACCTGAATAAGATATTTGAATATTAAAAAAAAATGTTTTATCGATATTTATATATATAATAACAGAAAACAGGTTAGGTTTTTTGAGAATTCAATGGATTATATTACTATATTTGAAAAATGTTTCATTTTAAACTGTTGATGAAAGTCAATGTCTATAGATATAATTCGTAACGAAAAAATAAAAGCATACGAAATGTAATATAGTTTAGGCGCCGACCATACATCCGTGGCCATTTTAGGTCCCCGTGGGAACCCAAGTTTTCTAGACGTATTTTTTTATGCTGAATCCGAATTTCGAGGGTTCTCGGTTGAAAAAGTGATCTATAAAAAGTTATAAACAAATTAATTGTTTAAAAGGTTATATCTCCGAACCGAAACATCGTAGGAAGCTGAACTTTATTTTAAAATTCGTATTTTTTTATTTAGAAACTTTTTTGTTCGTAGTCCTCTTTAGCTACGCTTAATGGTTTTTGAGATATGGCTGATAAATGCTTTTTATATGCATCTTCTCTTATACAGCACTCGGCCGCGGCCACGCGCCGCGCTTCGTTTTCGCGCTTCGCTTGTTTTACTTTGTCTTTGAAGGTAAATTTTTTCGCCAAGCTGTTTATTTAATTCATCTTTAATAAACAACAATTAATGTGAACCTCCGAAGTCAAAAGTAAAACAAGCAAAGCGCGAAATCAAAGGCTATATAAGGAAAGCGCTATATAAGGAAAGATGCGTAAAAAAGCGTTTATTAGCCATATCTCGAAAACCATTAAGCGTAGCTAAAGAGGACTAAGAACAAAAAAGTTTCTAAATAAAAAAATACAAATTTTAAAATAAAGTTCAGCTTCCAACGATGTTTCGGTTCGGAGATATAACCTTTTAAACAATTAATTTGTTTATAACTTTTTATCAACCAATATTTCGGCCGAGAACCCTCGAAATTCGGATTCAGCATGAAAAAATACGTCTAGAAAACTTGGGTTCTCGCGGGGACCTAAAATGGCCACGGGATGTATGGTCGGCGCCTAGACTAACAGTCTCGTGTCCGAAACACCTAATATATTTTTTTTAAATTGCATATTTTTAGATTTCAAATTTCAAATTTTATAAATTTACATTTATTTTCGATTCTTTTAAAGTTTTTGTACTTAAAAATTTCTGCTGCATAAGTTTTAAAAATATCTGTGATAAAACAGATCACCGCACACAAGGAAGGGAAAAAATAGCGGAACATCATTTAAGAATACCAATGTTCGTGGAGATCAATAACTTCATTGCAATTTAGAAATTTAGGCGAGCAATAAATTCTATTTATCAAAAATATAATATCTACTTATTTTGTATTTATTATTTTTTAACAATTTTTTACTAAAATCAGCATGAGTTTATTATTAATATATTATCGAAAATTTTATTAATTGATTATCAATTTTTCTTGCATTTAATAAACGATCTCCTTAGAGATACGACATGTTAAAGAAAGTACTTTTATTTATATAATTTTCTGAAGAAAATAATGATTATTTTTGTACTTAATTAGATTACGAAGCTATTCATAAGAAACCTTAAACGTATGTTACACGCTAAAAATTTGATATTTGGATAATTTGGCATCGCTTTTCCAGCTTCGCACATGTTTTTCTGAGAAAATCGTTGATTATTTCTTAAATTTAGCAAATAATCTAATTCCAGGAAACTTATACTGAACTTTTCATAATAATAATTTGGAATTGGGAGAATTTGGCGTCGCGTTACCATTAGCCTCTTATTTTTTGTATTTGTAATTAAATAGTGAATATAATAAAAACAGGGAATTTCGTCTCTTTTTTGCAAAACCTCGTCTAATGATTTTCATACCGCAAAATTGGATATGAAACCTATATTATGTTTAAGTTTTTTAATTCATTTCTGAACAAACTAATTTTGCACATAATTTTTGATCAATTTAAAATAGGTATTTGAATAGTTCGAATTTTCGGTTTCGGCTAATGAATTTAGTACGTCGGTGACCGCGAGAGGCCCCAGTAGACGTTTTTTAACTTACACATGACGATTGACGAATTAGGAAAGAGCCTTCTATATAAGCGTCTATATATTCATTGATTTAACGATGTGTTTATAATGTGCTTGTGAGTTTTTGAACACCTGCCGTCAGTACACTTTATTTTTTGATTATGTTTATTTACAACTCTAATCTGTAAACAAAGTAAACGTCTAAATGCAAAAGAAATAAACGATTTCTGGAGCGTATAAGTAGCATTCAATATTCATTAATGAAAATTTTTCAGATCACGATTTGCTCCTTCAAACTAAGGTTAGAAAGTCGAAACTCGCGTGTTTTGTGAATGTATAGTAGGTATTTCTAAAATGGTTTTTGTATAGAATAGACAAAAATTTAATGTTATATACCAAGATCAATTTATTTTATTTATTTATTGTTTATCAGATTTTTTAGTCAAATGTAATATATTATTTATGATAAATTTTAATACATGATTATGTCAATTCATATTTATACGTATTAACTTTTATCTGTATTATAGATTGCAATGTTGTAATTAGCATGCAATACTTTCATCTATCAGAATGGCACTGGATATGCGGCAAAACCAACGTCTCACACAAGAGGCCATGAGACATTATCTGTCTGAATGTAAGAGAACGCAAGGAAAAGCAGACATGGTTGTAGTGATTTTTCATGCTAAAGTAGCACAAAAATCTTATGGAACAGAAAAGAGGTTCTTCTGTCCACCACCCTGTGTTTATTTACGGTGAAGAACTATTAAATTACAAATATTAGAAAATATATTCATGGATGATCTTTAAATAGATAGAAAACTAATTCTTTCAAACTAATAAATAGACTTTTTTAATAAAATATCTATTAATATAGGCCAATGTTTTGGATGCTTTTTATTTTATGTCCCACATCAGGATTGGACACAAGTATACACAATTGTTTTAATATTTTAATTATGAACGTGTCCGATTGGTAAATACAACTAATCAGGCTATCTCTGCAAAATCAATATAAAAAACTATCATAATACAAAATAATTTTTTAAATATTATTTCAAATAAATTAAATATAAAATGAAATTTTCTTTTTTATCTTGCTACTCATTTGTCCAGAGAAGATATGTGTAATATCCATACTGATGTCTCAAAACGGACTAGTAGAATTTGCAAGGTGAAAAGCTAAAAATTTGAAAAAAGTGTTCGAAAGGAATATTACAAGAACAGAGAAAAAGGAAAGTATATGCTTTGCTGATTAAGACTAAGCGATAGGGGTGAAAATAGAAGTATTGAAATGTATGTACGTATCTAATACACTCAAGTAATTTGTACGTGTGCATGTGTGAGACATCTCTTTTGTTTTTAAACCTGATGAGAGACGTAAAATAAAAAATGTCTGAAGTGTTGGCCAGTTAATAAAAAATTTATTAATGCACAAGGATCATTTTCCAACCCATTTAAACTATCATATTACTATCAATTAATTTTATTACCTACTTTTTAAGGATATTCTTAAGATTTGCATTTTTAAATTTGTAATCAATTTTTATTAACAATTAAATATAAAAGGTATTTATTGATTGCTCTATATAAACTTAATTTATCATTTTTCATGTAGAGGCAATGCTTGGACAATGAGGCAAGAACAAATGCGTCGAAATGGAGAGTCAGAACAGTCATCACAACTCTGTGCTTTTATAGGCATTATTGGAAACTCGGATCAGGATGTGCAGCAACTGGACCTTAACAATGAAGAGCAGTACTGTGCAGCAAAAACTTTATTTATATCTGACTCTGACAAAAGGAAACATTTCATGCTCTCAATAAAAATGTTTCATGGTAATGGACATGACATTGGTGTATTCCTCAGTAATCGTATCAAAGTTATTTCAAAGCCTTCAAAAAAGAAACAATCTTTAAAAAACACTGAACTATGCATAGCTAGTGGTACAACTATAGCCTTATTTAATCGTCTGCGTTCTCAAACAGTTAGCACTCGCTATTTACACGTAGATAATGATCATTTTCATGCAAGCTCAACCCAATGGAGCACTTTTACGATTTATTTATTGGATGATGATGAGAGTGAAAATGAAGACTTTGAACCCAGAGATGGTTATATTCATTATAACAATACTGTTAAGTTAGTATGTAAAGATACTGGAATGGCTCTACCGCGACTGATCATACGTAAGGTGAGGGTTAACTCATTTAGTTTACTTTTACTTATATTCCATAGCAAGAAAAATCATTACAAGACGTCTAAGAATAAATTCTTATGACCAATTATTATGGCTTGATTACAACTTTAAATAGCACTCACATTATTTTATATGATTTTACTTTTGATTTTAACTACATTTTTTTAATATTTTATTACAAAACTTTTATTTTAATATTCTTCAATTATTGCATACCAAATGGAAAGTAAAACTTTATCATATTAATTTTATATTAATTTTATATGTTGTAACAAGGTGGACAAGTCAATGGCAAGTTTAGAGGCAGATGATCCAGTTTCACAGTTACATAAGTGTGCTTTATTTTTAAAAGATACAGATCACATGTATCTATGTTTGTCACAAGATAAAATTGTTCCTTTTAATGCCACTCCCTCTCCTAAAGAAGCTAACAAGGATATGATCAACGATGGGGCATGTTGGACTATCATTAGCACTGAACGAGCTGAATACACCTTCTATGAAGGTATGGGTCCAGTACATGCTCCTGTAACTCCTGTACCTACAGTGCAGTATCTTAATCCTATGGGCAGTGTAGACATTGCCATGCTAGAATTAAAGGGAGATAACTTTGCGCCAAATCTTCAGGTTAGTTAAAATTTGAGTAACTTTTTAAAAAGTTTATAAAAATATAATTTGTATAATATAATGTATTGTATAATTCATTTTAAAATAACACAATTGAAAATTAAAAAAAAAATTTTAAATTTACTTAGAAGCAATTTTGTTTATTATTATTATGACATCATTTTCAAATTACCTATAATAACTGATTAACCATTGAATCATTACTACAATTATATATTACAAGCTATTAAGTCAATTCAAATTGATAATATACATTAGTTAACTTTACATTAGCTTTTTTTTATTTATTAAAAAAATCATCAATAGATTTGGATCACTAAGCTTGCATTCAATTTTTTGAATAACTGTAATAATAAATCTAAAAATTTCTTTTAGATTAGCGATATTAAATTAGACTTCTTTATATCTTTAAAAATTAACTGTACAATTGTTGTTAGTAAAAATATATTTTAGTAAATTTTAATTGCAAATTACAATGATTTACTAAAATTAATATTAGTTTTCACTGTTTTGATTTGGCCCAGCAATATATAAACAAACTCTAAAAGCCACATTATTTATAAAAACAATGCTTTTCTTGAAATAGGTATGGTTTGGTGATATGGAGGCTGAAACTTGGTATAGAACTGAACAGAGTATGGTGTGTGTAGTACCTGATATAAGTGAGTTCCAAGGTAATTGGTCATGGATAGGTCGAGGTGCTGAGGTTCCCGTGTCTCTTGTACGTAACGATGGTATAATTTACGCAACTGGATTAACCTTCAATTACAACCTCGAAATTGGTCTAAGGAAGCGAGCTGCTCTCAGATCTGCAACCTCGGCTGCTACGAGTGTACCACAACCTGCCATCGCTGATTTACCTTGGATGATGCAGCAACCGCATCAACAGGCTCAGTTTCCACTGTGATATACCCTATAATTGTTGTTGAAATGATTCTTTTAAATTTATTTATCTTTGGAAATTGGATATTCCATATTTAATTACTGACAAATCTATCAAACTCAAAAGTGTACCAGTGACGTAAGAATGGTTCTGCATTAAGCGAAAGACTATTTATTATAATGGTCGGAAAAATAATTTTTAGGAATTTGCACGATTATTGTATTCTAATTAGAATTTCAATATTTCGAAGTAAAAAAACAAATCATCAGTATGATGTATTATTTACAGAATTTTAAGTTAAATAATCTACAATGATTGCAAGTAATATTTAACTTTCAAGTATTTCTGGAATATAAATAGTTTTACTAATAGTTCATAATCATTTCTTAGATAATTTAATAAGCAGCCTCTTCATGTTATGTTTTCTGAACACCAAAATACAAAAAAATACTTATGTTAATTATAATTAAAGGGATGTGATGTATGCTGTAAGATTCCTATCTTACCGATTTTTGTATTTATCGAAATATATAAAGAATAATATAAGAGACCAATTTTTGGAAAGAACTCTCTGTCACCATCTCGGCAATGACGTAAACATAACGTGCATCAAGTTCTTTATATATTTCGTTAAATGCAAAAACCAGTAAGGTAGGAATCTTTCTACTATAGCACTATAGCACATCCTATTGGGGAAGTCACACTGAGAAAAATTAGACAAATAATTTGGATTAAATATAATTTGTTAACAGAAAACATACTATATTATAGCCGAATATTGATATGCTAATTATTAACATATTTATTTGACTCAATTCTTTTTATTTGACTCATTCTTCTCTTAGTGCGGAGGACTCTGTTTTACCCATTTAGTATAATAATTAATTCACGAATCGCGGAAAAACCGGATAAAGTTAAAAAAGTTACTTACAGCATCATGTGACTATTCACTTTGGCACCACTTGCTGTCAAAGTGAAGAATTAAATGGTCAGTGTGTCAGTGCAATATGGCATCAAAATATGGTGTGTCCACCTCGAAATCGGTTTCATACTTTTTGTAAAATAGATATACTGAGAGGTCGACGGTCAAATTACATTTTAATTATTCTTATCAGTTGTAAGTATTAGGCTCAACAGAGTTATTGTGTGAAAGTAGCCTAATATTTTTGTTATAAATGCATATGCAACTTTTTCTGATAGCAGCACTAATTTAAATGCCAAGGTGAATAGTCGCATGATGCAGTAAGAAATTAATACAAATTATGTACTTTTTGCATATGTATTTTTGACATAATTTGTAAATAAAATAAGAAATAGCAACTGATTCAACAAATTAAGTATATAAGTCTGTATTGAAACTGATTTTGACTTTATCGAACAAGAAAAACATTCAAAACGTTGTTATATAGCTTAATGACACTATGATTTATTATTAATAACATCATATAGTATTTATTAAAAAGTTTTTACACTGTATCATAGATTTTAGACTCAATATATGTTATAGAAAAAATTACGATCTCATGAAAAGTTAATTAAGCAAAAGAGATGTGATATTTTATTTTATTTGTAATTATGATTAGGTTTAAAAATATTCTCTTTTATACTTTTGTGCTTAACTAGTTATCACCATTCTTTTTTTTTTTTATTTGTTACCTTACTTTCTATCTCCACTTTTACAATTGTGTATGTATTAATGTGAAATGTTTTTTTCTACTATATGTATGCGTCATAATTTGTACACTATATGGTACACGAATTGATAATAATTTAAATTTAGAATGATTTACAGAAATATGCTAGTGTTAACATTGAAACACAATATTTCATTTAATAAAGACAGAAGAGTACATAATTTTTTGAAAATAAAAATTTGCTAACAAGTAGATTACCTATGTCAATTATGTGACAATCAATAACTATATTATCATTTGAAAGTACTAGTGTAACTCAAAAATTATTTTTACTATTTAAAAACTATTACCTGCATTTTTAAAATAATAATACTATCGTATTTAATGTTAGTATTATTATTAGTGTTGACTATAATGAGTTAAAACAATAACTTTATAAAAATAAATAATTGAAAATAGTAACCAAATTGTTATTTTAACATATGAAAGTGACAATGGTAAGGTATTGTAAAAAATACCATTTAAATATAACATATATTTTATACATTTGTAATAAAAAAAATTTGTATTATAAATTAGTTTATATATGAATATTATATACCTAGGAAATAACAATCTGTTAATAGCTATGTAATCATTATTGTAAATCTGCTCATAAACTGAGAGTATGTTTGAACATAAAAGAAATTAGAAATGTTCATTGTATAATTCTTATTTAAGATATAGGTACAATAAATATATATTTTTTAAAGTGTAAAAAAAAATATACAATAAAAACATTTTTGTAAAAAATAAATTGTTTTTAAGTAATTATTGAGCTACCTGGTCATGGTCAAGGTATTATTACAAAAGGCCAATTAAACTATATAAATAATAAATAATTTTATTATCATTTTATGCAAAATAAAGAATTCAATGTACTCTAAAATGATATGATTATCTAAATCTAGTCGTTTTTATTTGTGCACATGTGAATCATTCATTAGAAAAAAGTCAATTTTGCACATTATCTTTATTTAGCATTTTAATATAAGTTTATCTTGTAGTAGATATTTTAATATAAAACAAATATTAGAAAAATGAAAAATACTTCGTATGAGTAAGGCATGACTTACTTTTGGATGTTACCTCGTTCAGGTTTTCATTTTTTGGGTATACGGCCGGCTCACCTGAACTTAAATGATCAGTCCGTTCAGTTAGACCGGTTCTTAGTCGATTCATTTGGTTTCAAACTGCACGCGCAATAATTACTACAGAAATAAAAGTCGTTTCGTTTCTGCCTTTAGACAAAAAAAAAGTGTTGAAAGTCCAAATTACTTCAATAAGTAGGTAAGTACATTATTAAATTTATAAAAATCAATTATACATTCTGCGATGAGTATTACTGATAGTAAAGTTAGTAGTGATTAGCCCTTAGAGTACCGGTAAAGCCACTTTTGTGACTGATTTTTTAATACTAAAAAATTTTACCATAAACCTTGATTATCATGCTTTTGGAGTCGCTGATTACCATTTTAAAAACCTATTTTCAGAAAGTTGAAAATTTTAAGATAGAGTTCCGACGGCCGACGAAGACACCACGATCACTTCCAGAAACTGGCAATATAGGTATACTATTACCTTCATTGTGGTTTTGTTTATGTTGTTATAAAGAGAATCTACAAATTTTCTATGTATGTTTTTATCAAAAAATTTTCTAAATTTTAATGTTTCCGAAATTGAATATACATATTCGTAATTGTTTATGTTTAAAAGTCAAATTTTAATATTAGTTAGACTATATATCATTTATTCAGAATTTTTTTTAAGAAATTGAAATTATTTTTTCCTTATTTATTGTAGGTGGTTTCAACGCAGTTTTCGTAACATATACCTAATATTAACATTAACTGTTCAGGAACGTTACTAAATTACAAAATGGAGATTTTAAATGAATTTTTCAAGGAGAAAAGTAAAACATTTGCACTGAATAAAAGTCATTCAAAAACTATCAATATTTGCGTTGGTGCAGTCAATTTTGAGCTAAAATTTAACATGAGACTGAATCATGTTAGTAACAGAAATTATGTAGAATTTAGCACAGAATCGTGGAAAACATTGATTGATAGAGCAGAAGAAATCAAAGGGAATCTAGAAAATTTTGTAGAACATGACATTTTTATTAATAATGACCTGAAAGTCTTCACAGAAAGCATGCATGACCAATGTGCAGTATGCTTTTTAGATCAACGTGGAATTAGAGTTAACATAATGTTAAAAACATTTAAGAATATGATAAGTCTACAATATGCCCTTTCACGTGAATATGCAACCCTTAATAAGAAAGTAAAAAATATTGCTAAAAATTTAAAATTATTAGCAGACTCCATATTTACTCGATACACTGAATGTGGTATTAGAAACAGACAGTTTAAGGAGTTTCTTAATAAACTTCAACAAAGCATTGATCCATTATGCAACGTTTCGCAAACTACATTACCAATTAATCATAGTAATGACTTTGATGACTCTGATGAAGATACAAGATTTTTGGATCGCTATATGTAATATCATGATATGATAATTATGATTACTGAAGTTATTTATTATCAATAGATCAACATAGATCCAAGATTTATTAATCTTTAAGCAAACTTTAATTTTATGAAGCAAATAACTATTTATAGTGTAACAATAGCAAAGTTTGTATACTGGCAGATTATTTTAAAAATAAAATAGTTTATTATAAATCTTTTATTTAGTTGAATATTTTACTAATAATCTTATAATTGTAAAATTTCTAATCAAAATCAAAATTTAGTAACATTTCATTGTTAGTATTCTGAAAGATCAATAAGTAGTATCTAAAAAACACTAGTTTTTAGAAAATGGCTTTTATTTCTAGAAAATACTAAAGAGTAATAGGTACCTCAACTGTATACGTTAAGGCAGATTTAATTACATATACATCTGTAGAACAATTGTTAGATTAATTATTTTTTAATGGAATTTATTTTAAAATATAAATTTATATCTGTTAATTAATTATTTAGTAATCAATGTTTATAATATATATATATAATAGTATTATTGAAATAATAAAAACTTTATATTTTAATCGGTTTAGAGATCTTGCAATATACTTTACAATTTTACATATATCTCTTGCAATATATCTCTTGCAATATACTTTACAATTTTACATGTTATACATATTCGACTGTAAATAACATCCATGTAATTTATATATACATTCATACATATTTTTTGTAGTTACAATCAATTATAACTAAAATGTTGTACGAATTATCAAAAATGTTGGAAGAACTATAGCTCATCAGGGTTCTCTTGATCAATTATTTGTGCATTTGAAATCCATTTTCCTAAATTTTTCCATGTATTTGCGATAGAATTATTAAGTTCTACAAAATCAGGAGATTCATTCATTAACATAAACCAATCATGAGTGTGTAGATTATCAATGTTGTTGCTTTTAAGTAACAAAAAGAATGTATGATCCATAAATAGTTTAAAGCGTTTCATTACATCCTTTATCTTTCTATTCATTTCTGCATAACATATTTCAATCTCATTTTTAAAGCCCATCCAACGTTCAAAGGTACAAGGTGCTAATATCACATTTGTCTCATTAAGATCAAAAAATCGAATGCAACACTTGTTGTAGAAGATAGTAGTTTCTGCTCGAATTTGAAAATCATGAAAAATATGATCTTCCTTATTGTTAACCATGTAATCTAAAATTTCATTTTGATGCTGAATGATAGCATCCCATGATCTTTTGTTAAATTGAATGTAGAAGTCATTTTTTAAATCGTGTAGTTTGAAAATTATCTTAATTTTTGGAATGGTTGTACTGGTAAGTCCAATAACAAAACGCTTAGTTCCAGAATTATTCAAAATAAATTCTTGACCTAATGAGAAAATCGAATCCAATGGTGGAAAATATTGTGGCATAAACGTAGATGTAGGTTCTAATAATTCAATATTATTTTCAACTGCTTTTTAGATTTTAAAGTTGCTTTCTTCTTCGGCCTCTCATACAACTTCTAGTAAAATAGATTCTTCAACTTCAAAATTTGAATCAGTTGCCATTGTAAATTCTCTGTAAATAAAATTATTATAAAATTAAGTGCTTAGTTGGTATACAAAATTTGTAGAATATTTAATTATTTTCAATTTATAAGATGAGATAATGCATAAGCAAATATTTCTATATATTTTTGTTTTTGTGGCAGGTTTGGTATTGTTCCTCTGAAGCTTCAGGCATCATTAGAATAATAATTTTTCAAATCTTTGGTTGCTGATAGTGATTTTCTTGGATATATTATAATTAGACTATACAGTCCTTATCATACAAAAAATTCAAAAAATGCATTTAATAATTCATTAGACTACAGATACATTTGTTTATGGTATGAACTGTCACATAATATTGTAAATATGGATTGTTATTATGTCTCGTAAGTTTAAGATATTTCTTTTTTAATAAAATAATCAAATAAGAAAAATATGAATATGAATGAAAAAATAATAATTAAATTTAAAAAGCAAATGAAAAATTACTTTTGAGTTACTACCGGTTCAAACTACTTCTGACTTCTGAGTCAGAATTGAAGACAGTGAAAAATCCCTTTGACAGGTGCACTGATTGTCTATCATGAGCTTTTAGATTGTACATATGTAGCTAAAAAAGAATCTCAAAATGTTGAAAAGTTCAATTTATTTTATTTTCTTATTTTCAGCAGAGCTAAAATACGAAATTAAATATATTTCTAAAATTATACAGCCCATCTAATAAAACTAGGCTCAATAGAATTAGGATAAAAAAAGAAATATCTTAAACTTACGAGACATATTAACAATCCATATATATATATATATATAGCTATATAAACATATCCGTCGATAAGGCAGGTATCGTCAAACCAAATTTTAGGTGTGAACTGTGAAGTCGTATAAACACGTGGTACGAACGCATATTATGCTTTGCGATTTTTCAGTAGCGTAAATTTTGTTTTCAGAAGTTATATGAAATGACTTCCACCAAGTCTGATGAACACACAGAGGAAGAAGCTGAAGAGAAAACAAAGCAATTCCACGAATTAGGATTAGATGATAGAATATTAAAGGTTCGCATTAGTATTTATTAATCTTAATTACAAATTTTTTGAATTGAGGTTAATCAGATCGAAACAATATTATTGATATGACTTATTAAGTCTTTATAATAAATTTTTGTTAATTTTTTGACTATTTCTTTTATACGATTTATTTTTTATTCTAATTTAAATTTTTTTTTGTGTTTGACAGGCCATTGCAAAATTGGGTTGGCTAGAACCTACGCTGATTCAAGAAAAAACAATACCATTGATATTAGATGGTAAAGATGTTTTGATAAGAGCTAGAACTGGTTCTGGAAAGACTGGGGCTTTTGCTGTTCCATTAGTTCAAAAAATTCTCTCTGTGAAAGAGGTACAGCAGCATCAGCAAACAACAGGCTTGATATTATCTCCCAGCAAAGAACTGTGCAAGCAGATTCACAAAGTCCTCGCAGACCTTACGATAAAATGTAACAGAGAAATCAGATGTATTGACATTAGCCCACAAGTAGATCTTGCTATTCAAAAACCTCTTTTATCTGAAAATCCTGATATTGTTGTTGCTACTCCTAGTAGAGCTTTACAACATTTGAAAGCCAAGAACTTCAATATTAAAAGGAGCTTAGAAACTTTGATAATTGATGAGGCTGATTTGGTATGTATATTTTATTTATTATAATTAATTTATTCTAAAAAAAATATTTCATAGCTTCTTTATACTATAATTTATGGGGAGTAAATATTGGTGAATCACTGAATCAGTATTCACTGTAGTTCAAATTTGTAGATCTTTGAAAGAAACAAAATAATTGAGACAGCAAAAATTATTTGTTGAACTGGTTTGATATATCAGACCTTTGAGATTATAGATTTTATATTTGATATTTGAAAACAAAATTACATCTTATGGCAATAAACCTTTATTTTACTCTTTTGGTGCGACAAATTTTATATATTCAAATTTCCTAACACATGAAAAAAATAGTTGCAGCAGTGAATGAATTTTATAAAGAAAGATTAGAGATATCACATATAATAGTTTATTTTATAACTTTAAACTCATTTAAAATCCACCAACATAAATTAATTACATAAGTTAATTTGAATAAAATTTGAAAATGAAGTACAAAATTTTAATTTTTAATATATGCAATTGATTATTATAGATATTCTCTTTTGGGTATGAAGATGAGATCAAAGCCTTGTTAAGTTACCTTCCAACTGTATACCAAGCAGTATTAGCTTCTGCAACATTATCCGAAGATGTGCTTTCTCTTAAAAAATTAGTTCTTCATAATCCAGCCATTTTAAAATTAGAGGAACCACCACTTGCTCCACCATCGCAGCTAACACACTATACTTTGGCAGCAGAAGAAAATGATAAAGCTACTATTTTATATGCTTTATTAAAATTACATTTAATAAGGTAATCAGTATTTTATTTCAACATTGAACAGATTAAAATTAAGGGGATGTGCTATGGTTTGAAAGATTCCTACCTTACTAATTTTGGGATAAATAAACTAATATTTTTTTATGTTTTAGAGGAAAGTGTATAATTTTTGTAAACACAGTAGACCGATGTTACAAATTAAAATTGTATCTCGAGCAATTTGGTATTCCAACATGTGTTTTGAACTCTGAATTACCAGCTAATTCAAGATGTAGAGCTGTCTCACAATTTAACAATGGAACTTATGATATTATAATAGCTTCTGATGAAAAATCTTTGGAAGAAGTATGTAGATCAAAAACTTATTCGTAACGAAAAATGACATGTGCTATCATGCATATACATATGCTGAAGTTTTAAATAATTTTTACAGCCTCATATGATCAAGCAGAAAAAAGGAAAACGCAGAAAGGATAAGGAGTCTGGCGTAGCAAGAGGAATAGATTTTCAATTTGTTTCAAATGTAATAAACTTTGATTTTCCACTTGATGTTAATGCTTATATACACAGGGCAGGACGAACCGCAAGGGGTAAAAATGAAGGAACAGCTCTCAGTTTTGTTGCTATTAGAGAAAGACCATTGCTAGAGCAAGTCGATGAAGAGTTAAAAAAGGAATATGGGCAAGAAAATTTATTTAAAACTTACCAATTCAAACTTAATGAAGTTGAAGGATTTAGGTAATATTATTTAAATATGAATAATCTTTATTTAATAGTTATCTTGATTTCGAAAGTAGTAATTTTAGTACGTAGTATATAGTGTTAAATATTTTTTTCGTCACTCTAACCACAAAATCGCATGTTTGATGCGACTTTACGGCTCTCGTGATGAAAAATACGGTTCGAGACTAGGGCGTAAGAGGATTTTTCCCTCACTCGAATTTTCGACCTCGCTTCGC
>UELV01181352.1:0-45525 GCA_900490015.1 Megastigmus stigmatizans
AGAGAGAGAGAGAGCGAGAGAGAGAGAAAAAAGATTAACATCATCGTTATGCAAAACGAGTCACGTACGGGCCGAGAGATCCGCAAAAACGATTCGCCACTTGGGCTAATTACGCGGCGCGTAATTAGAAAATGCGTCGCAGCGGCCCCTCGTAAATCCCCCCGATAAACGTCATTTCCCATCTCGCGACCATATCGAAGCTAATTCGGTCCCCGCTACGCGCGACCGGCCAACTTTTCCCATAAAAAAAAGGACAGAGGCGCACATACTCTGGCTAATAGGGAAAAGAGACTCGTGTTTTCGCGCGCCTTTATGAACGACCATTTTTCCATTTTTACGCACGTGCGCTCGTTGGAATCCTGGGAGCTGGTGAAATTTCAGGTTTATACCGTCTGTCGGGAGGTGATAAAATTAAATTTCAAGGACTTTGTGGAGTTTGGGGTCGGTGGAACTGTGGCGATCCTATGTTTTGGTCCTTTTTGTGGGGCAGGATCTAATGAAGATAAGGATTTCCGCGCAGAATGCTCGTGTAACCTCGGATGTTACTGTGTGCAGAATCGATGTTTTGCTTATAATGTTTTTAAGATTAAGTAACAGAAGAATGTATTGATAAAATATTTTATTTTAATAAATTTAAGTCTTTTATTTCGTAGAATGAATTTCACCGAACGGTGCAAAAGTTATTCGCATTTGTATTCGTAAGCTAATTATAGTGGTGCATTTAAAAAAATGTTAATACATTGTTTGCGAGCTGAATTTATTCGCACTGAAAAAGCTGCTCTAAAGCTTACGCGGCACATATTTCAAAATGCACTTAAAAATAAAAATAATGGTCTCATTAGCATCATAGATTGCATAGATGTTATCTATTGAAATTGTAAAATTAAATTTAAATTTAATTTAGCGATGATAAATTATGAAAATAAGATTACGTCGCGCTGCGAGCAGTCTTTAAATTATCCTTTGAAAACAGTAAATTCCGAAATTCATTTTAAAAATTTACTTTCCACCAATAGCCAATAAATTCACTTTGTATAAAGCAGAGAATCCCTTAAAGGTGCAATGTAAATTGTAATGTTAATTTGATTTGAGTCGATTTGATTGAAGCAACGAATCGTGTAAGCTTCTTCGCTGTACGTGCATTCTACCGTAGAATGTCTATACATTCTTTCGTTTTATACTTTCGAGCTTTGGCATGTGAATATCCTCAGTGCATCTTAGTCCCTTGGGGGTTTACGGGTATGGCAGATCACAGATACGGAGGAAAAATTTTAAATTTCGAAACGTCCTGGCAAAGGTAAACAGAAACTATTTTTTAGCCTTCTTGCTCAAACATATACTTTTACATGAAAAATGTTCAACAGAGCTTGGAAAAAGTTGTGTCCGCGGAATTTTCAATATCAAAAACCGTATTTATTCGTAACAATTCTTTCGCAAACTTTTTATAACAAAATGTATACAATTTCCATTTCAATTGTCTTGGTTTCACCGCCCACCGAAATCGGAAATCAGACAAAAAAATATATTCAACCGAAAGTATTGAAAACAGCCGGTACTCGGCAACGCCTCGCGAATTACCAAAGACTTTTTTCTCCCCGACGAGCTCATCAGGTTATAAATCTTCCCACCTCGCTCAATGATTCCACCCCTTCGATATATATCCCCGATTCCCTCCGGCATCCTAATCGAACCTCGCTTACATCGTCCCACGTTCACCACTGGCCCACAGCAGCCTCCCCAACTTTCTACATAAAGCAGCGTTGGCCACCACTCTGCCGATACTCGTTGAGGGTTCGCGCGGGGCACTTACGCACTCGTCGAAATACGAGCGAACCAAGTTGTTAATGCAACTTTGCTCTCGCTCGGCTTTTTCTTGCCGCTCTCGTCTCTGTACGTCTATAGCACATGCGTGCGTCTATACGTAGGACACAACACAAGAGTCGTTGAAACGGATACACGGAGGCAGAGAGAAACTTGGAGAACACCCGCTCTGCCAGCGGATAACCCATTATCTCTTTCGCACTTTCTACTTTCCATATTAGAGGGCAGCGATGCTATCGGCTGTAGGGAAAGCAGAAGCTCTCTACTATGTCTTTCTGTCTCACCCCCTTCTTCCTACCCTTCCTTCCTCTCTCTCCTCTCTCTCTCTCTCTCTCTGTCTCTCTCTCCCCCGCACGCCCCGTCCTTTTATGTGCTGCTTTAAAGGCAAGCTAGAATGAAATTCCGCAACAGAGAGAGGAGGTCGGCCTTTGCGAGCTTCGCTGCTGTACCTTCCGCTGTTTTCATATACAACGCCTGCACCTGGTCTCCCCTGAACTACTCTAGCTCGGAATATACACGCGCTCTTCCATGCTCGACTTTCCTGTCGAAAAGTCAACTCTCTGCTGCAATGGATATAGGATACGATAGTCTATTTGCCTTTTGGGGTTATATTGCCTTTTTCTCCTATACGTCGCAGTTGACGATGTAAGCTGTTGGATTATTTAGTTTCCCGATGGGTGGACGTGGTATTTCAGATTTTATTTTTTTATTACCTAATTTAGAGAGCAATGTAAATTATTAAAAAGAAATATGCACTATCGTAGGTGATGACGAAGGTATTTGCAGCCTCGTAATATTCCAGCCGAAGACGTAAAAGAGTTTTACAAGCAATTTGCGCTTCGATAATATTATATTTCAAGACTTTTCAAAGCAACGACAATTCCTACAAAGTTATAAATTGATTTCGATATTTCAATTAGCCAGTGTGAGAATATCACTTGAGAAGTATTCGTAATTACGAAAGTTGTAAAGTGACGTTAATTTTTATTTCCGTCACCTGTAATCAGTGTATTAATATTCTTTGAGGAATAAAAGCACAAAGTAAGAAGAAGAAGAAGAAGAAGAAGCGTTAAGGACAAAAAGTATTGGCACTAGTTCGAGATGTGAAACGCCACAATTACCCAAAGTTCGTATGCGAGGCAGCGAAGCTCTCAGCTCGTCGGCAATTCAGCGTGGAAGAAGCCATATGCGAGCGTATAAGCGGCGCAGCAGCCGGAGGTTGCCTATTCGCCCCGGAGCGTTTGAAGCCCTCCTCTCCTTCTCTCTCTCTCTCTCTCTCTCTCTCTCTCTCTCACTCGCTCGCTCCGTCTCTCTTTTCCATGGATAATAATGCCGATTTTACATACGGATGCATCGCGCGCCAGCTTTATTCAAGTAAGCGCGACGTCGAGGATGACGACGTCGGCGAAGTGCTTGAAAGGCGCGATTTCATCCGTCGTTGAATTCGCTTTCTCTCTCTTTCTCTCTCTCCCGCTCGCTTGCTTTCTCTCTCTCTCTCTCACTTCACCCGAGAGTCGGTTTGTGTGTGCATATCCCACTTTTGGCCTCCCGTCTTAATCACGTCGTTCTCGTTTTGAGCGGTCGGTTTTGTTTTGTTTCGTTTGAGTTTTTTCCTCCCCCGGCCTCCACCTTCTCTCTCACCGCTATGCCTCTACTTCTTCTCCTGTTCTTATTTTGGTTTCGAGGTTGAGAGTTTGCATTGGGCCGCTGAAAGGCTCGTGTCTCGTTTTCTCTGCGAGAGCAATCGGCGAGCTGTTTTGAAAAGTGGATTTTGGCCTGGAAAGTTCGTTTGCGATTTCCGAGAGCCTTAACTTATTCAATCCACCTTTTTTCCCCGCTTGGATTTGTGGTTTGCATGATTCGTCGGGAATGAGGGTCGCGCGAGTTGAATTGGAAAAAAAATTTAATTTTGATATTAATCAGTTTTACCGGCGTGACTTGGTTCTTTTAGAAACTTTTGCTACTGCATAAAGATTTTGCGATTTTGAAATAAAGTCAAAGTTTCAAGTTTCGAAATTGGATGTAGTGCAATAAGCGATAAATTTTTTGGGTTTAATTTTACTACGATAGAGTAGATAATTTTCTGATAAAAATGTCCTAAAACGAATTTGTTCTAAAGTAAATTTAAATCTATGAATACATAGTGGCAATTTTTATTCATGAATAAATGTAGCTTGACAAAAAAGAATCAATTTTAGTCGCTATTCTAAAAATAATAATAGAGAAAAAGTTACACATGATACTTTTTTCTCTAAAATTAGATATGTAAAGATGAACATGAATATAGATTTTCGCTATATTTTTTTATATTGTTCAATTGTTATATATAATATACACGTTTCCTATTTATATATATTAATCTCGCTCAAAGCTCAAGTGCATAGGCGAGAAATCAGAAAGTAAAGACAATATCTTAGAATACTTTCATCGACAAGTAGTAACAGATAAGTAAAGCAAAATGTACGGTACTACTGCAGGTGACTCTATCCATATGAAAATACTGAAATTGTGTTCCTGCGCTACAAAACTTGTACGCCTTATCAACTTTTCAAGTGAATGAAGCTACATCTTTCCGAACTCCATATTTTTGTTCATTTTTTTTTCATAGAAATATTGGAGATATAGCGGTTGCACTTTTAGATACCGATCGTAACATATTCTGTTATAAAAAGAAATATTTCAAAACTTCCCGTCCACGATACCCGATATTATTGCAATGCGATTGGTTTAAATTTCATTTCATTCTCCACTTCTGTCAAACTTCTTTTTACTATTCTTAAATTGCTCAAACCACATATCGAAAAGCATGAATCAACTTTGATTCCTAGAAACGACTAAATAGAAATATATTTTTTAGATTTATGAAGTATTTAAAATTTACAAAAACAAAAACACCGAGGAAACGTAAATTTTGCGAAATGGCTTTTCAACGCTGTTTAACTTACATTTTACTTTGAAAAATTGGATTCGGGCAGTTGAGCGTTCATTTTTATTTTCGAAATAAGCATATTCAAATTTCGCCAGGTTTAAAAACTGCGCTGAATATTCATTTATGAAAAAATGAGGCAAAGAGGGCAAAATGCGCCAAGAATTGTTTTATTATGGCGGGTGCAAAAACGGGTAAATCACAGACAAGTGCAATTTTTTAATCTGACAGTTATTATCATTCAGAACTGAAGCTGATATTGCAATTTACGCTCCAACTGCATTCGCAGTTATGTTGCCCCTTTTCTTTTACGCCCCAATCGTAAAGTTTTTATTTCCGCCGAGGCAGTAAGGAGCCTCGTTGCTTCAAAATTTAATTTCTTCTCATCTCTTCAATTGACTGACTGTCAAAATATCTATTAACTTTAAAGTATTTACAAGCCACTTCAATAAATTAAATTAATTAAATATTTAAACAAAACGTTTTGGACATCAAAAAAGCAAAAATCTCTTCATAATTTTATTTTTATGCCATTTTCCGTTACTTTCGAGTAAGTACAGAAAAAAAAGACTGCTAAAAGAATTGAAATGGAATACAAATTGCTCTCAAATATCTTTATGTGTGACGCATTCCGTGTCAACTAAGGCTATAAAAAACTTCATTCGTTCAAACTTCCAGCACTTAAAAATTTCCGTGATATATCAAAAACCATAATAGCCCCACCTAATATATAGCAGACGAACGGGAAATCTTTGAGTTCGCAAAGTTTGCATTGATTTAAATTTTCGGTCGTCCAACTTGAAGTGAAATTTTTCTTTAATTTTAAAGACACGAAGTGCTCCAAAATCAGAAAGTTTGAAACATGATTTTTAAATCGCAATGTATATGTATATTTCGACGACAAACTTTCATTAGGTGAAAAATAATTGTTAAACTCAATTTAAGTTTCTACAATAAGTTTAAAGATACGAAAATAGCAGAAATGCATTTACACTGACTATTTATAGTTTTTCATGAAGACAAAAAAAGTTAATTCAAGTCCGTTGTTGTATAAATAGAAATAAAATAGAAATACTGTGTTAGTCTTTAAAATATTTTTTTAAAGATTCTATACGTTGATGAAGTGATTTTTTTTTCTCGTGCGGACTAGAGCAGTTAATAATAATAATACTTCAAGAATTTATTTTCCCAGTATATTTGAACTCCCGAGACCAATAAAGAATGAGCTGACGGTGGTAAAAAGGCTCGCATAAAGTGATCTAAAAGCTAGGTCCATAGATCACCCGTGACTTTGAAAGCACCGACTTGATATTTACTAAAGATTTAACATCGCGCCAAGATCATTATTTAACTTCAGTTATGTTACCTAGCGCTTTCTTCTGTGAAGAAAAAATAAACTACTGAATAAATTATTATATCAAACGCTTTTTTACGGTACCTTTTTGCCAAAAACTAAACTAAAAAAATTCCAGAACACTCCTTTTGGAAGAATTCCATTGAAACTCCGAAAAAGTTGTATCTTGATATACTTCTATATTTTGACACGATCCATATATTGGAATCTATATATATATATGTGTGTGCGTGTGTATGTATAATATAGACTAAAAAATTGTTTCCTCCGAATTTCTGAATATACATACGTATCTCGATTCGATTTCCATTTCTAATTCGTACCGAGTGTCACTTGATAAAAAAAAACAAACCTGCTGTTAAAAAACTTTTTAACAAAAGATTCCAGCATCTCGGAATAAAACTTCTTGCTTTCTTTAGGGTAACGGAAATTTTTCCCTCCCAGATGTACCTGGAATTTTCTCCTGCATACGTAATACACCTCTGAATTCACCCAATAGAATTCGCTGGAGAATGTCTTTGCGAACTTCTCAAGCGAAAGGAAGAGGGAGAGAGTGAGCGAGAGAGATAGAGATAGAGAGACAGAGAGTGTGTGTGTATACCCGACTCAGAATGTCTATTTGTTTAACCTCAGTCACTGACTCCCCAATTTAGATAGTCATCGACATTTGCTGCCTAATTGATTTCTCAGAGATAAGCCTGATGTATCAGATATACCCTGCACGAGTGGAAATCCAACTCGGCGAAAGCCCCGATAACCAGAGTAAATAGTGGAGAGAGTCAACTCTTTCATTCTATCGATATACTAGGTATAAATCATTGATATTTGTCCATTTATGCTCATTTGTGTGGATTCGTATATCGTTACGAATGATTTATGTCCATGTACCGGAGAAAACATACGCGTAAATTGTGACTTTTTCCTCGTTAAATTAATTGGAAGCGACTCGTAAGGCATTCGAATTAAAGGGATTTTCGTGGTTGAAATTTTTATTCAAACCGCAGAGTAAAAATAATAATAAACTATTAAAGTTTCGCGTTTACGAAGGGGTGGCTCAGTTTCAACTTTCAGAGGAGTAATTTCTCTAGATTTAGTAGTCAGGTTGTGCGTCTGCTTCTATAAATACATCTGAAATTAATGTCATGAAAATTACACGATTTAAAGTATTGAAATAAAAAAAAAGTCACCCACTATCTTAGTAGACAATAAAAACTTTCGACAGTTCTACTTTCATTTTGGCCTAGATTTATTGATCAGTTGATATGAAAAATAACCAACTTACATTAGCGCCTGATAATCCAATGATTTGACGTCTAGTAATTATACCAGATAATCGAAACAGCCGAAAGCCATTTAATTCTCGATTTGTCCATTTATTAATTTACATGTCAACTACTGCGTGCACTACATTTTGTCAGCTTCTGTTCGAATCGTTGATAAATTGAACTCGTCCACAAATACGTACAAACGTATCATCGGTATAGAAGTGCAAATCCCGGCTCAGTCTTTATCAAAAAATAAAAGAACGAAATATCGGAGATGTGCATACAAATATTTACGCGCCTATGCAAATATATTCGCATCAAGTGAATAAGTACGGTTAAAAAATATTCCTTGGTCAGTTTTAATCTGATATTGATATGTATCCGTCAAAGCTTCATCTAAACCACGTTTTCAACTAAATTCATCGTATCATTGCGGCTGTTTATTCGAAATAGATTTATTTTGAAGATTATTGAATTATAATAAAAATACACTTTTTGTGATCGCAAAACCATGCCGTATACGCACAATAAAGAAAAAAAAAACAACCGAGAAAGCCAATAAATTCGACTGGAAAGACAGTAGAAAATTCAAGAATGCCAGCCGAGTTTTTCAGGTACCGCTGTTTCCTAGCGTAGACAGAGAGACAGAGACGTCTAAAAAAGTCGAGAGAGCGAGAGAGAGAGAGAGAGAAAGAACGGCCTAGAGAGGCAAGGGGCACAGTATCCAGAAACCGTAGCATGAATAATTCAGTTTAATGAAATCAGCCGGCACAATTATGCGCCTTTGAGACACGCCGAGACAGCGGCGGCGGCGACGGCGACGTTGGGAGAGCTTTAAAAAAATTAACCTTCCTCCCTCGCACGTACACGTACACCTACACGTACACGTACTGACACACTGACACACACGCACACATTCACACACAGTGGAATAACAAGAAACGAGCTCGGGCCAATTTCTCGCTTCTTGACCCTCCTAACCTTATTTTTTTCCTTTACGTGTTCCCTCCGTTCCCTTTGTCCCATCCCTAAGGTATGTTTTATATCCCTCTTTTATCGGCGCTTCTTTTCATCCGCATTAAAGTGCGCGTAAATTCGCCGCGTCTGTGGTGGTGCTTTGCACAGAATGAGCCAGAGAGGATACGCTCGGCCAGTTGAAAGAGGAGAAAAATCCATGCGCGCAGGCCTGCGAGGCTTTTAATTTCGCCAGGGAAAATTGCGAAAGAAGTAGGTGCAGCTTACGTGTGTGTGTGTGTGTGTGTGTGCAGGTGTATCGGTAGTGGACGAATCCTTAAGTATGTATTTGGGGTGGAATGCACTTTGGTAAAAAGAAGCAAATGCCGAAGGGGATGCGCGAGGGGTTAGATATTATATACACGAGGAGTAGGTGTGCAGTATGTGTCTGGTCCGGGATACGTAGCATTGCTTTGAGAGCGGGAGCAGAAGGTGTATTTCAACAAAATGGAGCTGACCTCTTAGCGCGACTCGGAGGAGTAAAAATTGAGGGGAACTAGAGCCAAAGGCGGTCAGCTCTAACTTTTTAATCATTTCACAATAGCTTTATGCTTTTATATCCGATAGACGTAAATTAATAATTTAAATAATCTACTTTCATCTCGAGTCTGACCAAATCCGTCTTGTTCTACTTGTGATGCTTACTCTTATACCATTCAAATGTTTTTCTGCAGTAAATTATCTATTTTTTGTGGCTTTGTATATTAATTATACTTAAAAGTACAAGGAGTAAGTTAACATTATAAACAAAATAAAGGTAATTAAAAAGTAGCGTTAAAACAAGTTTCTTACGACGGACAATGTCGCCCATTTCAAGACTATTCTCTCAGTGAAGAATGCAAGAACGTGGGACACACGTGAAAAGTGTCACTTGACTACAAAAAAAAGAGAGAGCTCTCGAGTGAACGGCATTGTCCGTGGAAACGTTAACAAGTAAAAAAGATTTGAGTGTTTTAATTTTCGCGTTTCGCTTCGCGCTTACTTCTTAAAGAGGCACACACGCAGGTGCTATAGTTCTCAGGTTGTCTTAACTAGTTTATTCAAAGTGAGTGCACTAGTGCTTCTTTTCCAAATACTGTGTAATTTAAAAAAATCGACACTCGTTGACTCAAAAAAAGCGAGCCAAGAGTCCAAAACCCAAAAAGTCGCACGGCTGCACTCGGGAGCATTGAGGACTGAAACTACCCGGCTGAGAGAAAAGTAGAAAAAAAAGGAGGCGAGAGAAAAGATTGGCGCGAGATTCACGCTAAAGCCCATTCCCAACCGAGTGTGTATATGACACTCATCATTCTTTCCTCCTCTCACTCTCTCTCTCTCTCTCTCTCATCGAGACGCGAAAAGATAGACACATACACACATACAAGCTCGCGAAGGGGGAAAGAGAGCGAGGCGGAATTTTTCGTTTTGTAGCTTCTCACTCGTTCCCTCCTCACTCTCCCGACGGAGAAAGCGGAGTGAGAGAATGAGAAAGAGAGAGAGAGAGAGCATAATCGGGAAGCGTCGCGCGGGAGACCTGACATAACACGCCGACTACTCGCTGCTGCTGCTGCCGTGGCAGGGGCGATAAAACGTCCGGCTGAGGGAGAGAGAGAAGAGAGAAGAGAGTTACACTGAAATCAGCAGAAGCCACAAAAGATTTACGAGGCCGTATGTATATACATCTATAGTACGCGTACGTGTATACCTTTCGGTCCGAGACTACTGGCTCAGTACTGGGCGAACGCTGCTGCTGTGTCCGTTCTATATATGTGCGGATAAATAACTGTCTCTCTCTCTCTCTCTCTCTCTCTCGACTTTTTTAGACGTCTCTGTCTCTACGAGGTAGGAGGCTTGAGCGACTTAGAGCGTGAAAATCTTACATTCATTTTTATCATCGAGGGATTTTATAGGCGGCCTATCGCGTCATGCCCGCGAGATTTTAAATTTATACACACGCGGCGACTGTATGTGTGTCTGTGTCCGTGTGTTTGTGTGTGTACGAGAAGGAGGAAAGTCTCGAGATTCCGAATGAACGCGTTGTATTATGTATATCGCTGGTGAGACGCTCCGAGAAATTTAATCTGATAGTGGCTTAAGTGGAGGAAGTTTTACATATTTTCATATTCCTCAGCTCTCTCTCTCTCTCTCTCTCTCTCTACTTTACGGCATTAATAAAAGCATATAAGTCGGTAGGTAGTAAATAGGGCGCATAAATATTTTTCCGAAGGATCGTGTATACTGTTCTTCCTTTTTTCTTTCGCTTCGTCGATGGCCTATTGCTTCGGAACAGAGAGGAGAGAGAGAGAGAGAGAGAGAGAGTTTGATTTCTCGCTCGGCTCTTTTTTCTCCTCCGGCCCCCCGATCGCTTATCTGCGGCGGGGGTTCGGCTTTCCAGTGGGGAAATGACGCGGAATTAAATTGTCTGTCGGAGAAAATTTTTGAGAGAATGGGTTTCACGATAAAAACTTTAATTTGCGATACACGCGTAGCTGCTGCGGGGCTGAGCCTTTTTGTCCTACAGTTTATAGATGCAATTTTTGATAATCGAACGAGCAATCGATCCTGAATTTTATGAATAGGACGCAAAAAGCCTTTTTGTCGTGTCTCGCATTTTAACGTAGAGTTTACTTTGGCGCGTGAAAATGTAATAAGTAAGGGCTTTTGGTTTTAATGCACGAATATATGTGTTTCACGAAAAAATTATAAAAAGGACAATGGGCACATTTTTGCGTTTTTACGTAATTGCAGACTTTTATTTTTGTTTAAATGAATATAGAATTTGTAAAATTTCACAATATTTTATGCAATAAGAGATTTAAAAAACAAATGTTATATTCTGTAGTGAAAATACGTGATTTTCCAGTGATTGACAAAGCAAACGACTTTCAGTACAATTCCACAATTGGTACAAAAAAATATTTTATCGCTAACAAATAGACAATCATGCGAAATGACTTAGCTGACAGCTATATAAGTATGCGCTGAAATCAACTGAACGCATATGCGATGGCGATTTTATTAGAAAATACCAGCTCGAAAGCAACTAAACGTTATCCAAGCGCCATTCGCAGCGGCAATAATTTCCGGGAAACCAAGCATCAGTAAAACAAGCTCGGAAAGGGGGAGCAATAACTAAAACGCGTTTCGCATAATTTCACGGCCATTAATGACGCGCTCGCCTCAATCATTCCGAGATTTTCACGCCCTCGTGTACTCCGCGCCGAGTCGCTAAAGAGACAGAGAGAGATAGAGAGAGAAAAAAGAGAGAGAGAGGGAGAGGGAGAGAGAGAGAGAGAGAGAGAGAGAGAAGAAGGAAACGTAAGAAACAGCGAACAA
Organism: Megastigmus stigmatizans; assembly: GCA_900490015.1. NCBI lineage: Eukaryota > Metazoa > Arthropoda > Insecta > Hymenoptera > Megastigmidae > Megastigmus > Megastigmus stigmatizans. The sequence continues at coordinate 11,696 of UELV01181352.1, forward strand.
ACAAATCAAATTAGCATTAGAGCGAAGGAGAGGCTTCCAGCAGGAGCAGCAGCAGCGCCACTGTCACTCGTCCCATTTTGTAGGCTTAAGCCAAATGCCGCGTGCGGCCCCGGGGGTAGTTACGTTTATAGCACTTCTTCGTCGGGATAATAACCCGGAAGGAGGAAAAGAAAGAGGAAGAAAAAAGGATGGGGGGGAAGGAGAGAAAATCCTGCCAAAATAATTTGTTCCCCGCGTCTAGCTGCGTCTTTTAAACCTTGTGCACGTATGTATATATCTATATGCATGGAGGCGCATAGCGAAAGAGAAAGAAAGGGAGACAGTTAGATGGGACTAAAGCAGGGGCTCGTTAAAGCGCGATATATTTCCTTAATGACCTTCAAAGTCTCGTCCCCTTCATCGTACGAGGGATTAGTTTTATTTTCGTGGCCGTTGGCTCTCTCGTTCCACCCTCTCTCTCTTTCTCTCTCTCTCTCTCTCTCTTTCTCTCGTACTTGACCAGATTTTGCGCCGAACAAAAACGGAGCTGAGCGAGAGAGAGAGAGAGAGAGAGAGAGAGAGAAGAGCCCATCTGTAATTGGACGATTCCGTCACAGTAGGACGATAAAGTCGATTGCCCGGCAATCCCTCTTTCGCTCTCACTCCCCCTCTCTCTCTCTCTCTCTCTCTCTCTCTCTTTTGCGCAGGCTCGTATTTTACCGCTATGAAGTACAGCTAGTGGTCTCATTGTCGAGCTGGTATATACGCGATACACACACGAAGTATACCGGGCCAACGTTAGTCCGAGGCTGAATTGTGTACAATTCCGTGTTTTGTTGCACTCCCGAGCGTTTTATGATCGCGCCGGGGGAAAACTGACCGCACTAGTGTTTGTTGCGTGTGTTTTCATGTATATATAAATAGCTCCCGATGTATATGTATGGACCAGTAGCAGCAGCAGCAGAGGGAGAGAAAGAGAGAGGGAATGGTCGTGGGACGCTTGCTGTTTCCGAGATTTTTGAAATTAATGACCGCGGAGACAAACTATTGAGGTTTTACGCCCGGGGCTCTCGCGGGGGAGGATGTAAATGCCGCGCGCACCGCTGCTCACGAGGGCTTTACTGCCGGTAGCTTCCTCGGGTGTCACTTCATTTCGACCACTCTCGATTCTCCCCTCTATATCTCTTTTAGCCTCCCGCCAGAGCGATAATTGTTAAATTACAATGTGCGCTGCCCGGCAGCTCGTGTGTTTATCGTTTTTTTGCCGCGCATATACCGAGGCCACAAACGAGCCGGAAATTTTACCGCCTCTCCGATTTCGCGCGTTACGTATCGATGGGCCTGGATCGAGCCTTTCATGCCTCATTCTGCACCCAGGATTTCCCAATATTCGACCTTTTCATTATGGGCGCAATTGAACACTCGCTATAAAACGTTAGAACGCGGACACGTCGATGGTTTAATTCGTTATATGAATTGATTTTCCAATGAAAGGTAATTTTTGCCACGAATTTTACCATAGGAATATATTCAATGCAGTGTATAAATAAAATTCAAATATTTACGGAACAAAATTAATTTTTTACGTTATTCTTCTGTTTTTGAAACAATTAAAATTATGGGGATAATAAAATGTGTGGCTTAATCCCATTGTAAGTATAACGTATGTGCCGCTACTTTTTCACTATTATAGTTCGCGGCATCGGAATGTTAATTTTTATTACGGGGTAAAGCAAACGAGATTCACGACACGTTGGACTTTACGACTGCTCAGCAGAAATATATCCTAGACATTAAGCAATTAATAACTTTAGTTGCTATTATCTTCCCGGTGGAAAAAAAGGTATGGAAGCTGAATCGCGATGTTTTATTGCGAGCAGTAAATTTTTATTGCTCGTCAAAATTGCTTATTATCCGTACCACCGATTAGATCGGTGTTGCGCAATTAATCTTTCTCTTTCTTTTTTCATCCGAGATTTATAGCGCCTTCGTGAGTCCTTATTGATAGACGAATGAGTTATCGATTTTTTCCTCTTTATACTTGAATTTTAAAATAACACCCATGTAATTCTATATCGCGTACAGGGCACTAAATTTAAAATTTAGCAGTGATAACAGGCACATTCTATTTAATACAAGTTTTATAAAATCAAAAGTCAAGAAAAGCGAAATTTTAATTCAATCGATTCCCGAGAAATTCATATTATTCCAAGGATAGTCGGTATCAATTTTCGAGTGTCCACTTTGAAAATTCTCTCAAAACTTTACGTGCACCCCCGCAATTTATTTTATTGCCACTCGTTCATCCCCGTAATTGCGATCATTTAATTTTTCCTTATAAATCTCGTCCCCGATAAAAACGTCCAATCGCTTTACAGCTACAATGGGCGAAAACTTGCGCGTCTCGTAGCTAATCGATTTGGCTAGCCAAAAAGCCAAGACTCCGGAGAAAAACTTGGGACGAAGCTTATTCAGTCCCATCTCGTTACAACTTTTCGATTTAATTACCAATAGAGCAAATCCATTCTTCTCTCCTAACACAATCGACTGCCATTGTCGGGAGACGCACTCTCTCTCTCTCTCTCTCGGAGTAGTTTTGGCATGGTTGCGGAAGAAAAGCCGGGGCAAAGCTTTTTGCCCGAGCGCGCAAAGAGAGGCGGTGCACAGTCGCGACTATTTAAAATCTCAAAGACTCGCCTCTCCCGTTTACGCCTAAACTCTTTCGCTGCACGCCGGGGCAAACATTCTACGGGGCATACGCCGGTATATACAAACATTTCGCTTCCTCTCGCACTACTTCAGCTCGTGACTTTATTTCATCGTCGAGAAGATAAAAGAGGCGCACGCGCGCGCCCAGTGCTGGTGGGAGGGAGGGCAGGGGAGGCAGAGCAGAGGAAAGGGAGTTTGAAAATTTTCGCAAACATTGTGTCGTCGAGAGCGTGCTCGCAATATTTGGCCAGCAATCGTGCACTTCCGAGCAAATTCGTATACACACAGGCGCCTTCCTATGAGAGGCCACCGTACGGTACGAGCTGTAAGCCATTACGTCATACAAGCTTTTATCCTTGTATCTTTTTGGCTTCTACGGCTTGCCATTTGAATATGCAAGTTTGAGAATGAAATTTTAATACAAATTTATCGTCGTATGCAAAGCCTGTTCTGCTAAAAGCAGTGTCTGTGTGTTTCTGCGATGCACTCGCTGTACTATACGTACTACGGGGTTATAAGTATCTTTTTTTCTGAATTAATCAGTAGCCTCGGAGATACGAGTGACGTGCATTTTCTCTATTTGGCAGGAAATGTAGAGATTTTAGGCAAACTCAAAAATATGTTTGCTCCGTATAGACAAATCTGATGCATAATTGGCACGAGGATCTCTTTCGATTCGGATTTAGCGAAAACTCCAACAGGATCTCGTACTTTTAGTGGAATTTCGATAATTGACTTTAGCGGGTGAAAATTGATGTTGACCCTTCTGACTAACTGCGTTTAAATTGATATTCTTTCTATGAGGCGTTTGTGGCACTCCTACGTGTCCCTCTAAACTAGTATGAATTTTGTAATAGAAATTAAATTCATTCTTTTCGCAGCGGCAAAGAAAATAAATTGAATTGTTTAATTGCAATTATGCTCTATGTAACTGTTAATTCTTCTCGTTCGCTGATTTTGGACTTTTTGAAATTAAAATAGTGATTCGCATTCCAGTCGCTCCACCGTAAATGATTTCATTAGCTTTCTAGATTTCGGTTAAAATTCATCGTACGCAAAGCAAATAGGTCAATTGCCCCGGCAACTGCTAATTGATCAATTTGCTACGTGTACATAACACCATAGCCAAAATTTAGGCTGAAATACCGAGGCAGATGCATATAAAATAATTTTTTTATGTATCATTAGATCTGAAAAGGACTGAACGTAGGAGATTTATAGCATTTTGCACATTAACTACATTAATCAACTTCACATTTCTCATTTTTCCTCTTTTATATATCACCGCGCTATTGTTCTATTGCCAGTAAATTATATCAGTACTCTACTACATTTGTTTTCCGGCAATTCCAGATAAAACGCAATTGTTTTAAGGGCAAAAAAGCATTCGCCTCTGCAGGAAATCCAAAGTTCCAAAATAAAAAAAAGCAGCAGCAGCAGCAGCGGAAAGAAACACAAGCGAAAACTTTCTTGTAATTCATCTCCAGCTCCATCGAAATAAAAGAAACATAAATCTTGCCGGCAGATAAAGTCCTCTCCTCGTTTAAAAATCATTTGCCCCACGCGAACAAAGTGTGGAGGGAAAAAAAAAGTTTGCGCGCGTATTTAATAATCAACTAAAAGGAGAAAAAATCAGCTCGATACACGAAAGCCATTAAACACGAATAATTTTTCCCTCCTGCTTGCGTTCGCAATTTCCACGAGTGCCGCCACGGCGTTCTTGCTTACACTCATTCTCTCTCTCTCTCTCTCTTTCTCTCCCACTCGGCGTTTTTTCCTTACTGTTACCCCCGTGTCCGACGTATAAATCATCTCTCCAGCTCTCGTCCTTACTTTCGATTCGCGGGGTAACTGAGCGCACGTATACGTAATATACATGTATAGAGAGAGAGAGACAGAGAGAGAGAGAGAGAGAGAGAGAGGTCGACGGTGGCGTGTGCGGCTGCTAAAATATCGCGGTTAAACTCTTCGAAAACCACTAACGATCGCCGCGCGAGTAATTGGGCGTCGGCGTACTCGTAGCCCTGCTATATATGTGTGCAGGTATACGCGTGAGTACGTGACGGGGAATAGGAATTGGAATAGTCCTTTCTGCATTCAAAATGCAAATGGCCGGTGCATGAGGACACGACAATGCCGCGCGCCCTCGTTCCGCGGTCGGCCGCTACTGGACCGAGAGACTCTTACGGGGCTCACGTCTCGGCCGTTTCCTACCCTCAAGAGTTTTCCCGCTTCTCTCTCTTTTTTTTTTTAATTTGTTGTCTCTTTTTTAGGGGGAGACTGTCGGGGTTTCGATCGGTTTCGGAACGTTTGTAGCTTGGTTTCTCTCGCTGAGGTCGTTTCGGCATCTGGTGGATCGTACGAGAAAGGGGATCACGTACTTTTTGATACTGAAAATAGATGAAATAAGATTGAAAATAAAGGTATCGTGCTTCGGTATCTTTTTGATAGCTTCGAATAGAATTCTCACCGTAAAGTACAATCTCGATTATTGCAGCTCTTTCGCTTCTGCAAATTGAAAAGTGGTTGTATTTTTTCAAGGTCCTTGGGGGTTCAAATATTAAAAGTTTCATCAAATCTGTATCTTTTGTAATGTTTACATTAGCTAAGGGTTCCACTTAGAGGTAACAGTCTGCCCAAAGCAGACTTGCACCACTTAACAGTTTGATTGCACACAAAGCAATTGCGGTACGTTCAATCGGTTAGGGTATCAGTTTCGAAAATCCCGTACACCTATAGATATTGTTTGTCGACTAAAATGCATATGGTATACAAATAATGAATTGGAACAAACACGTACACACAACAGTTATTAAATTATTCTATGGAAACAAATTCAATTGCCGAGTTCCGTACATCCTGTATTTGCAGATTGAAAATAAAAACTACGACTATGTGTAAACCATTTTTTACATAATTTCTCGAGATACCGCAGCATTTTTCGAAGTTATTTTACATATAGATTTCACTCGCTGTATTAAGTTTGATTACTTATAACACACTTCTCGGAGCGGTTCAATATTCGAATATTAAAAAGAAAAATAGCTTCGAATCATTCAAAAAGAAACATCGAGAATCAAAGATTCAATCTTCAGCTCATCATCGATATTCCATCATGCGAATGTCGATCGAGCGCAAAAATACCCTTAAAAGGGAAATAAAATTACAATTTTCCAAGCTGTAATTAAATGCAAGGATACACATTCACTGTAAATGCGCAATCAAGCTTTCCGTAATTTTTGGTCACCTCTGCTTCGCGAGCTTGAGTGCTAATGTTTTTTTAAGGCCGAGAATGAGAGCTAAGATAAATATTGCAGTGCACTGCAGGAGAGCTCGGCGCGCTCGGGGCGCAATGGGGGAGCTGCATCTGATTCCAAAGCGCGCCGCCAAAGCAATTACAGATTAGCAAAGAGGAGCGAGAGAGAGAGAGAGCTAACTTTTCCATTAAAAAATATTGGATCGCGGAGCGGGTATCTGTGAGCGCGAACCGTGTTTATGAATGCTTCATCACAACTGCCGTATAATTGCGATTCAGCGAAAGGTCGCACTTTTAATAATTGAGTTCAAGAGCCGCTTCATTGGCTGCGGAGTCCCATTAAAATTTATACGTTTTTTTCGCGCCCGTGATTGTACGTGCGCCTACTCCCCCCCCCCTTTTTTAAAAAAATCTTTGCCGTATTTATTATCTGGGATTCGCGTCTGCGGATTTATATCACTTATGAAATAAATATATGAATCGAACAAATATTGATTTTCCTAGACTGGCTGCCGTTATTAAAATTCTAATTAACAAATAATGAATCTGTATCAGAAACAAATTAGACGATGATGATGCGTAGCATGCAAACGAGTTTTTCGATGAATCTTTTTCTTCAAATACAACATAAAAGGCGCGTAATGGATTAGCATTGGCGATGGAGGTGAAAGTCTGGCAATCTCGCTAAAGTGTGTAGTAGTGCTTAAAAGGAGTTAAACTGGTCGAAGCTTAGAAAAGTTTAACGAAAAGATGATATCGAAAAATTGCGAAAGACTAAGTCTGGCGGGGCGATTAATCAGTGTAAGGTGAGAGTCCCGAGGCAAACAAATTAGTTAATTACGAATTACAGCGATATTTTCGCATCGTCGCCGTGGAGGGGAAACTTTGAAAACGTCGTTAAAAATTGTCTAGCCTTCCTCTCTCTCTCTCTCTCTCTCTCTCTTTCTCTCTCTCTCTCTCTGTCTGTCGCACTCACTCGATGGAACGACGAACTTGGCGCGCATTTAAAGTTAAAGGGGCGCGCGGTGGCGAAAAGGGAGAGGAAGAGAGAGGGAGAAAAAGAGCGGCAATGGCAACGGCAGCGGCGTCGGCGGCATATATAAATCCAAAACTTTAAAGCTCTTTCGCCGGTAAACGGCTACGTTTCAAACTAGTTACTGCGATCGCTGTTAAACTAGAGGATTTAGAAACTTCAATTGAGCATGCGTTTAAAGGTACTTGTCCAGTTTACGCTAAAACCACAAACGCCTGGGCTAGGCCGCCCAAGTCCCGTATACTTTCTTTCGCCGTCTTAAAATGTTATTGCCGACTTTACGAAATGCGATTTAAACTTGCTCGCGCTACACAACGTATATATATCCGCTCTCGCGCGCATGTGTATGTGTGTGTGTGTGTGTGCAGGCGGGAAGGCGAGTGAAAGAGTGAGCGTTAAGAAAGACGGATCGAGTCAATTAAAAGGAAAAACCTTGCGCGATGACACGGATTTCCGACTGTGCGCTCGTCCGCCGCGGAGCTTTCATACGTATATTACCCGCGCTTTGTCAAAAGCTATACTATTTCGCCGTTTCTCGCTGGGCTGGGGGCTCTCCCTTTTGATGAATCCTTGCATGCCAGGTTGTAACAAAGAGCCGCCCGCGCTGCAGCAGCGGCGGCTGCGCTCCCCGAGTGTGTCCGTAATCTGTTTCGGAACGAGCGCGAATATTGATGACTCGTCCGAGGGAATAAACTTGGCGTATATTGTTTATCTTGCTCGTTGCTGTGTGTAACTGAACGAATGAAAATGACCTTCCGATCTGCTGCTGTAGCTACGTGTTCTTTACGCTCGGCTGACGCGCGCGCGCATGTGTGTGTGTGTGGGTGTGTTTTGACAAAGTTTGCCGTGAGTATATATATATATATGTGCGCGTGTACTCGGATCATGGATCGTAAACTACTTGAGATATCTCAATTAACCTCCGCCACGCCAAGTTAGCTATGAAGTGTACTTCAAAGTGGGTTGTTGCCTTTCATGTTTTATAACCGTTTTCCAATGATTGGCCAATAAAATCTTTATTGGCCACTTTTACTTAGTTTTCGACATAGATTGATATTATTCGAAATTTTCGAATAAAAGTGCGCTACACTCGTTGACGAGCCAAAGCAAAACACTAAACTTTGAACCTCTTAAATGTTCAAACTACTACATTGTTAACAGCGATACTTAAAAGGGCGGGCAAAATTTTCAACTTTTTTTTCAGCGCGTCGAATCGCAATCATAACTTACGGCTTATCCGAAACTATGACCGCAGTACGTAACTATTATTAACTGGCATTACGCGGCAATATAAATCGCTCCAAGCCAGCCGGGCAATATCATTTAAAAATCTATGTTATTCAAAGCATGTCCCTTTAAATGCAATCAAATTCAGTGCGGCGGCGGCGGCTGCTACGGTCCCACTCGGCGAATTTACATTTTCATTGGGCCGACGCATATTGTTTCGCTATACTCACTCCCAAGGGAGAAAGAGAGAAAGATAGAGAGGAAGGGAGAGAGAGAGAGAGAGAGAGGCAGAGTGCGGGATTTAACTTCGATCAATGCGCAAATTAAAAGTTACACTTCGCCGCGAAAACAATCGATGCGGAATTCTTTCAATACGCGAGCGAGTGGAGGATTTAATATTGAAAAAAATGTGTATACTATAGGTTATCTTTGAATGCGAACGTGAAAAACCTTTGAGGCGGGAAAATTTTGTCTATATATATATATATCTATACACATATATTTTTAATTAAATTAATCGCTACCCAATGATCAATAGAATTTTCATTATTTAACCCGCCGGAATTCGATTAAAAGTATACGTCGCGTGATATATTGGACCTTTTTGATTTTCCACGGGTCCTCGGGGTAAACTTTTTGGAAACAGAGCTGCTGCCCCGTGGGTTCGTCAAAAAATATTCATGCAAAAGTGCCCTCGAAAGTATTTTATTAAAATCGTTATGGTTTATGTCAAAGGCTTTATTAAACTTTTGCGACGTTGATTAAAAACCCACCCGACATATGAAACTTCTGCTTGTATACAAGAAGTAAAAAGTACTGGAAAAATGTAGGGATGAAGTTGTAAAAATAAAATTCGTTTATAAATGGATGCCTTAACGAAGACGTTACAGTTAAACTGGTGGACACGTATTTGGGGCATAAAAGACACATGCGATGAAAGTTTCTTTTGGGAGAACGCGAAACGGGAATTATGAGATACGAAAGGCAGTCGGTGAAACGCAAGATGCTCGAGTTACGAGATCACAACTTGGGTACACGTAAACTTAGCCAAAGTATTATACTTTATTTACTACAGTTGCTGTATTTACTGTAAGCCGTGTGTTTTGTACGAGTTGAGATATCAACTGGTTTGGCACAAGTAAATGTTAACTGGCATGTTTAGCTACTTTAAATAACTAATTATTAATTTTTCTTTCTTTTAAAATTACTTGCGATTTAAAAGCTTCCTGAAAATTAAGTCGATTAAATAATTACAAACATTTAACACCTGACAATATTTTTTCTACTACTTTATATTGGATTGAACACGTTTAATCTTCAAAGAAATACAGCAATTTTCATGAAACTAAAGAATTTATTCAATCCCAACACTAACTTTGCTTTAACAATAAACTTGTCAAAAAAATCAAATGCAGTACTTTTCTGAAAAAACTCGACAGCCACGTAGCGGCTGCACAGTAAATTCGCGCAAGAAATAACTTTATCGTCGGTACGGTGTCGGACGTTAAAATAAAAAATGCTTGCGGGATACAAAGCAAACCGCTGGCTTACCCAACCTTGTATATATCGACTGATAAGAAGCTCGCAGCTGGTGCACACCACGAGGAATCGCCATAAGTATATTTCGCAGCTGAAACAGCTCTCCTTCCTTTTCTCCGCACTGCACGCGCGCCCCGCACACATACAGTCTCCATTCTCTGCGGCAGCTCGCACGCACTGCTTCCTTTCGCCTTATGATCCCGGAGAATTTATAGACTGGCAGGTGACGCGTCGTAAATTCCGTACTCCTTCGGCATCGGCTTACCCGCCGTGCGTGGGTATATCCTCGACCGCGAAGCGACAAATTTTCCGACGGCGCGCTGACGTGAAAAAAATATTTCGAGAAAACAAGAATGAGAGAGAGAGAGAGAGACAGACAGAGAGAGAGAGAGAGAGAGAAGTAGGGGGTGGCAAAGAAGCTCGCGTTATGACGTCAGCTTTGAAATATTGACGAAGTCACGTTTTCAATAATTAACTTTGCCACTTTTTATTACCACCGCGGTACTCGCGACACATAAAAATTCCGCGGATTTTCCAGCCCCATGTAACTTTATAGAGCGATATAATTCAATTCGACTTGTGCGGTTCTCTTTACAGACTTCTGATCAATATGCTGACTGCATACTTTATTAGCCTTTTCCTGTATTCTATTTATTTAATTTTTTTTATCTCGCCTACCTTTTTTTTAATATACCGCACGTTTGAGCATCCATATGGCATTTCTGCAATTTAAAAAATGCGCGAATATATCAGAAAATCCAATTTGCGATTAAAATTTTCGTAGATTGTATTTACAAACCCTTGACTGTATATTTTTTTCTTTTATATATTGAAAATTTTGTTTTTTGTGAACAAACGTCTGTATAGGAAACTTTTAGGAACCATATTTGGAAAGGTGCGCCATAAAAGTCCGCAGAATGTTCAGCAAGGGAAATGATCCAAATTATCGTCCATTTAAATGTAAGATACAAAGCCGAATATGTCCCGCATATCGAAACCCGACATACACGTGTATCAAATACGAATAAAAAAACTACACACACGCAGACACACCAACGACACTTACGGGGCAATCTCGAACGCGGAATAAAGCTGTCATCGACTCATCCGCTATCGTTGGCCACGTTATCGAAAATATAAAAACCAACGACTGCGCGTGCAAATAAACAAACGTCCCAGAGCCGTAAAACAAAAGCGCATAAAAAAAGGGAAGAGGAGAAGGGAGAAGGGAGGAGTATAATCCGCTGACGAAAATTCGCATCCATCACTCGTATCAAACGCTCTGAAGCAAGATGTGGGAGTGAAAGAGAAAGGAAGGAAAAAAGCGAGGCAGCAGCGCAATCTAGCCCCCATCTCGCTCAATTACGATCGTCCGTACTTGGCGAAACGTCTGCCTCGGCCACTTTTCCAGCATGAGCTTCCAATTCGCAATGTGAGTATAGTATACTATTCTACGAGCGAACGGAGGAAAAAGAAAAAGTCCGCACGCGAAATTGAGCTGTAAATTCTTGAGCGGATTGACGCATAATGTTTACGTCTAAGCCACCTGCGCAAACATAGACTGCAGCACGTGTCTTTTGATGCGAGGGAATTTCGACGAGGATTTTACTGCAAATAATGATGTAACTCGATACTCCGCCGTCATCGCTTTCTCTCTCTCTCTCTCTCTCTCTCTCTCTCTCTCTCTCCTTCTCTTTCTCTCTCTTTCGACGTCATCGTCGTCGAACACTGCGTCAAAGGCTTCGAGCCAAGTGCGGGTCCCTGTATGTATAAGCTTATACGGCAAGTGCCTCGTGTGCGTGAAATCCCCGCGCGCGTACGGTAAAGGCGGCGATGAAGCGACCTCTTTGCGAGGTCGACGACAAGAGAGAGAGAGAGAGCAGCGAGACTAATTGTGCGAAAATTTGTCGTGACGACGTTAAGCCCGTGTCATGACTATGTAGGCGTGCGCGCGCAAGCGGTTACGATGTGCCAAAGAGCCGCTCCTCTCTCTGTGCGAACCTGCAGCTGGGAGGGAGGAAAAATTCGGTAAGCGACCGCCGATTGAGGCTGTAATGACGCCGGAAGCCTGCGGCGAAGGCGATGGAACGACCCACTGCTACTGCTGCTGCTGCTGCTGCTGCTGCTGCTGCTTCTAGAGCGATTTAGCGACCGTGCGTATCGTGATGAGGAATTGATGATTTTTACTCGAGCGTGATAATTTTCGCAGCGACGGCTAAAATAATCTTTAACGTTATTACGGATAACGAGGATCTCGATGCGAATCCAAAGATAACGTTGGGCGCTAAGTGTGGAAAAAAAGGTCCATCTAGCCTCCTAATTTTAGTGCTGAATCTTCAACTTTCCGCACTTATTCCAATGAAAAAGAATAGTCGGTCGTATGTGCGCAGAAAAAAAGTCCTTGTAATAGTGGACTGCTGCTGCGCGACAAATTTGCCGGAGCAGCAAAAGATTTTTTGCGGAAGTTGCGAGAAAACTGCAATATTGTAACGGCAATGGCAAACGAATTCGATGAAGTGCATTTCTCTCGTCGCTTTTAGTCTGCGATACGAGGGAAAAAGGAATCTTTACCTTGTAACTAAAGTAAAAGTCGCTTTTCAAGGGATTACGGTATATTATTTTTTCCGCGAATTCCCATTAAATTTCATTATACCTGAGATCAAATTTCGATCACAATATTGTAGTACTCAGTCTGTCTATTTGTTGAAAGTTATTGAAAAGTAATCACTGACTGGATCATAAAAATCATAGTGAGTTTCTTTTCGGTAAGTCACGTAAATATTATTCTAACAAGTTGAAATCCAAACTGTTGCAAATTTATTTGACACATTATATTAAATAAATGCAAGCTCGTCAGCTTATTCTTTTTGCGACAGAACTCTCACGTTTTAGTTAAAATATTGATGAAGTGATTACGCGAGTAACTTTAGCATTTTGAATTTAGTCGTAAACGTTAACAGGCTATCTTCGCCACAGCGTTCAATATTGATAAAAGCTTAAGCTTTTATCGGAAGAAACTATGCAGGTGTTTGCGTATATCCTAAGGGCAATTATCTGAAAATTTGCTGTTAGAATAAATTCTCTTTAAGCGGTAAACGGTGTCAGGGCATAACGGAACTTGCCCGGCTAGAGACCATCGATCCGCTGACGAAATAGCCCTTTTTCAAATACCCGACTTACACTCGCACAGTTTACCAGCGCGAATAACTGACGCGATTAATTAATAGAATATCATGAAAAATGAAAAAAAAAAAAAAAAAAAAAAAAAGCGAGAGCGGATCGGCGGGTCTAGGGACGGGAAATATATAAACGTGACACAATTTAGCATTTTAAAGTGCAGCGTAACGGAATATTCGGCGAAATGTCGGAGAGCGAGCGACACTCGAAACTTCTAAAGTTACAAGCACTGCATTTTATGAATCGATACAGCTCTACAGCTGACATTTTCTGTCTCTAATGTAACTTGGGTTCTCCACTTGTTCCAGGGCCGGAAATAAGGATCTTCTATATATTCGCGTAAGCATCTGCATTCCGTTTTATTCATAATCGTTTTATTTTGGCATTTCGCTCGCTGTATTATTTAGAGCGAAAACCACCGCCATCAATCAATATTGCCTGCGATATAGTCACCTATATCTGATATTTCACTGCTTCGATACTGTAGCGTCGCATGGTTTTACGAAAAATCTTTTAAAATCACATTGGAGTTAATTTAGGTTAGCACATTATATGTCACATTACGTATCACCTTAATTCATAAATAGTACTGCCTGATTAATAATAGAACTCAGAAGAATGGGTCAGTTGCCGGAAAATAAAAGATAAACAACGACTCGCCGTAACACAGATAATCATAAAGAATCTAATGGTTCAGTCCTCATCCGTGATCAATTGCACTTGGGCTATAACGCATTTTCTGCGGAGCGAAGCGATTCTTTATCGGGCAAGACAATTAAAATTTGTTTCCCCTCTTCCACCTCATTCTTCTCGTATCCTCAGTCGAGGTAACGAATGATTGATGTCTTGCTGCACGAAAAGAAAACTCGTTTTTTACTCCATTCCGCTCTCCCTCTCTCTCTCTCTCTTCTCCACCCCCGGCAACTGCAATCAGCTCTCCCAGCGAGATCCCGAACGAAACCTGAGAAATATCACGCACGGATGAAATGGCTGAGTTTTAAAAAAGGATACAGATACCAGATATTTATGTATCCGAGATGAAGATACAACTGACTTTTCTTCGAGAAATACTAAGAGCTCTCTGCAGATAGTTTTAAATGTTTCTCCGCAATAATAATTGTGCCGTTGAAGACCGTTGTTTTGGAAAAAAGTAAAATAACGTTGAATTTTGCAACTCGCGAGGGACACAGTTTCGTTTTTCTCGAATAGATTTTTGACAGTTAAAAATGACTTGTATCTTTTTATGAGCGACTTTAATCTGGGTCAGCTCGTTTTTGACCAAAAAGTCCTCTGTTGGCGATTAAAAGATTAATCGTACCTTTACCAGAGCTATAATCCTAAACAAAAAAAAAAGTACATCGTTATGTCATTTTACTTTTTCATCTCCAACCCTATTATATCAATATAGCAAGGTCCAATTCAACTATATTCCCAGCACTCGAAAGAATTTCCTTAGAAAAATGCAATAATCTTTATTATTACATTCGCCATTGCAGAGAGAGGGAGAAAAAAAAAACGGGGTATAGGAATCCATCGGACGAGAAATGTAGAGCAACATATTCAAGTGCTGACCCACAAACAACCGCATCAGCAGGGAAGAATCGTAGATTCCTCAGAGCTCGTCGGGGTCTCGAGCGTAGGCAAAAATAACAGCTTGCCGCTCTCTGCGGGAGAGCTGCTCTCTCTCTCTCGGCCTGCATATATAGCGTAAGCTATCTGCCGCAGTAGAAACGCGCCGCTCCCCCCTCCCCCCCATACACACACTTACACACACACGTCTATATTTACGCGCTCGCTGAGCGTTCGTATAACGTTTACGAGACAGGCGGATTGCCGGCCGTTGTAAATGCATTCGCGAGAATGACCTGTAAATTTGTCCGTTTCGCTCGTCCGCGTTCAACTCGCCGCTCGCGTATACGTGAGGTAGAGAGAGAGAGAGAAAGGCCGTTTGTCACACACTTTGCTCATGAAAATTCGATCGACTTATTCGCGTTAAAGGGCGTGACGCGCGCGATTCTTTCTCGGCGGCCGTCGCCGGAACACGTTTACAACTCTGCGGGAGATCTTATCCGCGGCGAGAGGAGAGAAAGAGCTGCTGCTGCCGCGCGCCACCCGGAGAAATGCAGTTTTGGCTTTATGATTCGTGTAAAACGAGGAAACAGTGAGGTCGGCTCGTTTCTCACTTTCTCTCTGTCTGCGCTTCTCCCCCCCCCCCACCCTCCTTCTCTCTCTCTTTCTTTCTCGTTCTCTACTTGATCGTTTTTTTGTTTTTAATTTTCTCGGAAGTTTGCGAAGGAGAAGAGAGTCGAACATCTGGTCAGTGAGAAGAAAGTAAAGCATTGGCTGTTTAAGTTTTATTGCGCGGGCGGTTTGCTGGGGAACTTTATAGTGAGAAAAAAGCCCGGTTTATTTCGTAATTTATTGGGAGGGTTAATTTAAAGTTTGACTTGATTCTCGAGTTCAAACGTGCGCCAAAAGTTTGCGGGAGGAATTTTGGGGAAAAAAATTCGGTGGTCGCGAGCCTCGTTGATTTTCGGCGGCTGTGGCGACGTATTAGTGGGTAAAATCGATATCTTTTTATTCGTTATTATTTGAATTTGATTCGGTCAGTCGAAAACGTATATTTCTTATTGAAACTTACGCTTGCTTCGTGGATGACCTAGAAACGAACGAAACCAAGTACTGAAATAAAAACCGTTATATTTGGAATGAATTGATTGAATCTACATGGAACGAGCGCTGTTCAATCCATCCGTTATAAAAATTGCACAACGTGCGCATATCAATTTGCATAAATATGTGAAATTCAGTACAAACATTGTTATGCAGATGTTTAACTGTTGGGTGCGCGCCACTCGTAGCTAAGAATGCTTAATCCTATATGCACACACCTAATTGCAATCAAAATTGCGGTATTCTCTCAATGGCTTTCAATATAACGTACGACGTTTTCATACCAAGTGCACTCGAGTGCGACGTCCTCGTGTCCTCCTAAACGATGGAGGTTTTCGAGACGCTCGACGAGAAATAGTGAAGACGTGAGCTTCGGATATCTTATATCTATTAATTAAAAGATTTCAAACAATGTTTGGAGGGAAATTGGATTGAGGATGAGGCTATTGTGTTTCATATAATTGATTATTAGTTTAAATTAAACGACATTATCAAATTTTCGGGGATTAGTAAATCAAATTTTATTTTCTACTCGTGAATATTCGGTACACTTAGTAAATGTGAGATGGTATGCAGAAAATATTTATTGGAATAGATTTTTATTTCAGTTTATACTGTACTACGAGGTTAAATTGAATTTTCTTGTTCTACCAATTTTTCAAAAATGGTTCTTCCGAAGTACATCAAGTTCAATCACTCGTGAAATATTTGAGTAAAAACATACGACTAGAATCAGCAAAAGCTGCAATTTATTCGGAAAATAATTAATCGAAAAAAAAAGTTAATCTCACAAAGCGGCCCTAGAACTTGTAAATCGCGAAGGAAAAGAAAGTAATGGCCACACGGTCAGTACGGTATACAAAAGCGATTCGGCAAATTCGAAACTCGCTTTATTAGGCGTTCGCTCAAGCGGCCAAGTCTCATTGTATCCCCGAGCACAATGAAGCAGGCGAAGAGAGCGAAGACGAGAGAGAGAGAGAAAAGAGTGAGCTAGCAGCAAGCAAGCCTCTCCAGATCCTTTTCCCCCGGAATAAAGAAATATTTGCTCGTCCAGATAAGGTTTGCTCGGCTTCCCTTGCTTTGCAGGCCGGGCGCACCAGCACCAGCTATACGTTCCGTCTAACCTCTCGTCTTTCTCTCTCTCTCTCACTCTCTCGGTGCTACGTACATTTCCTAGCTGAGCAGAAAAATCGAAAAATTGTTGCAGGTCACGTGGATACGTAGGAAGAAGGACCACCAGCTATTGACCGTTGGCCTGACGACGTACGCGAGCGACGAGCGCTTCCAGGCCCGCCACTTCCATCACAGCGAGGACTGGACCCTACAAATCAAATACGTCCAACAAAGGGACGCCGGGATGTACGAGTGCCAAGTGTCGACTCATCCGCCCACGAGTATATTTCTGTTCCTCGAGGTCGTTGGTAAGTCCGTGATTAATTGTTGCTGTGTTCTAATGCCCCGGACGGACAAGTCCTGAGCGCGCGACCTTTTCTTCTTCCTCCTCTCTGCTTCTTGTCATATCTTATGCGCCTCGCTTGCTTTCGCTCAAACGCGATAAAGCTCAGTTTCTTTTTCCTAGACGGAGCATGGAGCGATACTCGGCGTCGATTTTTAGTAAATAAGACTATCTGTTTTAAAACATTTTGTAACTTATTGTTTCCTAAAATATTTGAATTATTTCTGAAATGTCAAGTACTAAGAAACGGCAGCAGATGATCTTTTATTGGGTACGGAATGACAATACTAAAGTGCGACGATGAATATTTATTATTGTGGTCGTCTCATAAAATGTTTAATACGCGGTCAGCATGGCCTCGCTACTCGTACATAGTAATGTACACTTTAAATTTATAGTATGACTCTTCAAGTATGTCACAGCAAGATTTAACAGTCAACGCATATCGCACAGTACTAGAAATCCTCCAGGAAAATTATGATATCCAGATCCAATTACGCTTGGGAATAAACTTTTTGGATTTCCCTAAATAGTTTTTAGGATGTACGTAATGCCTCTTCTGATCTTGTGGCAAAAAGTTTTTTACTTATCTGTCTTGTATTACTACGTGAAAACAACTTTTTTTGCAAAGAGTTTTTCTAACTTTCCTGTTGACTATTTTATTACAGATACTTTTTATGGATGCGGTGAATCTTGCGATTTCTAGACGCAATTCGACGAATCTTACATTCTTGTTTAATGAACAGCGTGACTTGACGAAACTTGTTTCTGTGTATGTTCCTGACTCATTTCCTACTTCCTGCTTAACAAACATTTCAGATCAGTCATTAGTGATCTTTGATTAATTTGAAATCATTGTATTACTTGAGAAATAAAGAAACCAGATTAATTATTCGAAGGCTGATGGAATATCGCAGAATTCAAGGAACTTAAAAGTTACAAATACTAGACGATTTTCAAAAAAATTTTAAATAAAACACATTAAAATGTTCAATTTAGATGAATAAATGCAGATTTTCATTTCAAAAGTATCGAGATTTACATTTTTCTAGAACCACTTGACAGTTTTTGTTATCTATAAAAAGTACATCTCCTTACCCATATCTTTCTAGTAAGTAAAATTTTTTATTTAACAGTCAAGTCATTCGGGTTTCACGAAGCACTAGCTTAGGGTGGATAAAAAACGCATAAACCCACGAATTCCTCCCTACGTGTGCCACTGTATTTTTCAAATTCTTAATGCCCTCAACTGCGAAACTTACTTCACCTTTACAGTCACTTAACACAATTAAATACAAAATTAATGATATTCTAGTATTCAACCTGTTAAAAAAACCTGTTGTTTCAATAAACAAATGGTGTTAAACGAAAACGTTTTATTTCATTTACACCTAAACGAAATAAAGCAAACTACAATTTCAAAAGCTTTTACCTAGTGCTTTTAAAGAATCACAATTCAATCAAGCCACATATCGATATTATTTATTCTGTCAAAAGCCATTTTTCGCGTTAGCGCGGCATCAAACCGGTATTACGTGATTGGACGAGCAACAGAGGATCTGCGAAATCAAAATGTGATTGGGCCATCGCCCATCCGCGTGGATAATAACTGTGGAAAAGGATCCTCTTCCGGGAAGTTTACATCACTCTCATCACCTGTCGCCTAACTTACTGGCGAACTTCGCGAGCGGAGTCTTTAAAAACTAGTTTTGACGCAGTTGACTATCTTACTCCTATAGCGAAACTTTAGAATACGCAAATAATACAAAATGCAATCATTGCTCTTTATCAATTTGGTATTTCGTTTATCAACTATTATACTTTCAGGAAAATGTAGTTCGATACCGAAGGTAAAAGTTCATCAGACATTAGTTATCCTATACCGACGAGAAAATAGAGCATCGACAGTCTGTGTTTCAGAAACAACAATTTCCGCATCGAACATTTCAAATTCGAACGCGGCAACAATTTGCTCTCTCTCTCTCTCTCTCTCTCTCTCTCTTTATCTCTGCTGCTACTACCCTTTTACGCGTGGGAGCAAAATTCCAATCGAAAAATAGCTGAGGAGAAAAGCGCAACTCTGCGCTGTTTTCCATTCGACGAAATTTCAACGCCCAGAAACTCGGAACTGTAGAAACTTGCCACGGTCAACGCGTAACGGGAAAAAAAAAGAGCGCGCATTCAACGCCAACGTTCACAATCTGAACCGAGCAGAAAAAAAAAGAGTGCGTATATGAAAAATTCAGTCATTCGTCTCACGTTTGGTGAGGAAATTCGCGCTGAAGGGAAGGGGACTTTAAGCGTGATTAATTGACGATAAGTGTCTTAGCTCGTAAGGCAGAGCTCTGTCGGCGCGTGCAACTGTATATATATCGAGACTTACATGCATAATAAATCTAAGGCGTCTCACCCTCCGTTGCCGGTTGGCCCCCGCGTCTACGAGACTTTCAGCGCAGCCTTACTTGAACGCCACCTCTATATAGTCGGCCCTGGTTTAATTCCCCCGCGAAGCTTTGCGAAGGGATTCTGCTAGCGCGCCGTAGCGACGCAGCGGCGGCGAGTTACTTGTCTTAGCGTGATTTACTCAGACTCGTAGAAACGCGAAATAAAGAGGAAGAGGCATCGTGTGTGCGCGAAGGCGGCAGCCGCGCACCTTCTCTCTCTCTCTCTCTGCCTCCCAGGACACTTTGTTTTTGTCCTCCCCTCGTCTTCTTATTTCTTTCGCCACCCTCACTGTACTTCTTCTTCTTCTTTTTCTCCGCTTTTTTATCTTCCTTTTGTTGCGTGTATTCTTACTCTCCTCTTTCTGGTTTGTTTGTTTGTTTGCCCTCTCTCTCTCTCTCTCTCTCTCTCTCTCTCTCTCCCTCTCCCTCTCCATTCGTTGTGCGCACCGGAGCTTCGATCTTTTTGTTCCTTTTTTTTTATTCCAACTTCGAAGGGTTTTACATGTAACAAAGAGACAGAGGGGTCTGGGGGAGGGAGGCTTTTATTTTGTTGCGTATATACTCGGCTTTCAAAGAGAGCTCGGATTCTTTTATTGTGCTTTCGCTACTCTGTATGTGTGTGCATCTGTGTGTGTGGTTTGTGTGCCTGCGTGTGGATCTGTGCGCGCGGCTAGCAGTTTTAGCGCTATTTTTAAGTAATAAAACGCCGCGCGAGCCGACGCTGGCGCTAAATTGAAATGAGAGATGGGTTTGCCAAGGCTTTGACCAACTGCTGAATCTCGTAATATTAGCTGCTTCAAGGCGATGTATCGATTTAAATGGCTGTGTAGCGAGCTTAATTGTGCCAAAGTGGAATTTATATACATGCCAAAGATGCCATTTCTAATCAGACTCCGGCTCATGATGACGTACATACTCTTGGTGGGAAGCATAATATCTAAATTAATTGTCATTTCCTTTCGTGGAACGTAAAAGTCACTTAGCGCTTATTATAATTTATATACAAATACATATATAAAGGAAAATGATCGTATAGCAATGTAAAGCAGCTGAAAATCAAGGATTTGGCTCTACGGTATTAATCCATGTATACACACACGGCACTGAAATCCTATATCCACGGGTTTCTGCAAATAATTTCCGCCCGCGGCATTACCCCATGGCACAGATCTAATTTCTCGTGCGCGGTGCACATGGATTTGCGCGCTTCAATTTGCGGAAGTGTTGACGCCTCCGCGCGGCGCAGTATCACCACACGCTCCATGAATCACATTCAAAATATTCCAATTTTTGCACGCGAATCCTGCAACACATTTTCCCATTTCCCATGTAAATGCCACTGCGCGAGTTATTAAAAGTGCCACTCGCAATCTCGACCTTGTTTACCTGTAAATGTTAATTCGCCGTGCATCTTCGAGAGACTCTGCAGCTCGGCTTACAAGAACCAAGTTTCCATGTAAATCCCGATGAAATACAGCGGCGGCGGCGGCGACGCAGCTGCAGCAGCTCCGCCGTCGCCGCAGTTCTGAATATTCAAAAACGCAATCGCTAAAAGTAGCTCGATTCCCGACCCCGTACCGCACATTTTTCACTCGAGAGAAATCCCAAAACGATGCGTCATTCAAGCGAAAAGTATAAGTACGAGTATATAGCGCAACAACTACGAATCCGATCCTCTTCGATCCCTCCTCGCAAACACTCCCCAATCTAATTTCCATTTGAACAAAAAAAAAAAAACGAGAAAGAGAGAGCGAGAGAAAAAAGGGAGATGGAGGTTTTTCGTCGGGTACGGGAGGAGGACGGAAACGGATTTCCAGGGAAGCATCGTCGAAGATTGGCGCCTCACCAAACGTTTCAATCAACCGCACGTACGAGCTTTTGGCCTCTGCTCTCCTTAATTCTCATCCCTTTCTCGCGGCTGCAGTCGGCCAAAGGCGCCGCCGACTCCCTATCTCTCGGAGAGAGACTGAGAAAGAGAGAGAGAGAGAGAGAGAGAGAGAGAGAAAGGGAAAATCAGAGGCGATTTCAGGCGTGAAACGTCTGAATTTCCCGCATCGCCACGTGACCGATAAACGTAAGTATGATTAACGCCGCTGAGGAGAGAGCGACAGAGAGAGAGAGAGAGAGAGAGAGAGAGAGAGAGAGAAACGCAGCTCTCGGCTGATTTACGACGACCGCGTCGTCCCTGGGACTACTCCTCCCACTTCGTGTGTATGTGTGTGTGGCTGCAGCTCTACTATCTCACTCACTCTCTCACTCTCACTCGTTCTCTCTCTCTTGGCGATGCAGCGTCGCGTCTCTCTAGCTACTACGTGGGGAATTAATTATTCTGCGCCGCGCCTCGACTGCTACCCCGAGAAACGATCCCCCGCGAGATTTGTCGCGCACGCGATTTCTTTTTCTCTTTCTCTCTGCTCTGCTCTGCTCTGCTCTGCTCTGCCAAAGACGCGCACCAGTAGCTCTGCTGCTGGCTGTGTGTATACGCAACCCGCGCGCACTCAGACGTGTATTTATAAAGAAAGGGAGGAGAGACACGCGAACGATGATGCATACGAGAATCGTCGTAATACCTTTTTGCACTTTTATCTTGTTAGGCTGAGTCGACGGGGCTACTTTGCTCAGCTATTACGCTAGTTGAAAAATTTGTATGCTTGGGAGGAAATGAGTGCCGTCGAGCACTCGAGCAAAGAGATTGTTCATGAAAATTATATACCATCTGTACATTTTCTTCACCGAACCTTGTCTGTAGACTATTATTAATTATGCGAGTTGTACAATTTTGTTTATTTCGACATTATAATGCTTGTCTTTTGGTTTCGAATAAGATCAATCGTGGGCATTTGATAGAAAAAGAAGAATACGAGAACTTCAGCGAGGGCTCGCAGAAAAAAAAAGAACGAGGCTAGAACCAATAAATTGTCCGAAGTGTAACGGATTGGCAATGTTTTTGTTCCGCGGTATCAGCAAAAAGTTCGCACAGTGGCGGAGCTACGATTTCTGCCAGTAAGCAAGTCACACCGAATCCCCTTCAATTCGTTCAGCCAATAAAAGCCCGGTGTCGCTCTAATCAAAGCAAATCCGATAGCCGATCGACGCTTCCAAATTAAAAATACAAATACGCATCGAGTATAATTTTTCGGATAAACAGCGTATATAAAGGTGCACGCGGGGGTATAAAGCAAGAGTAGACTCTCGGTATAAATCAAAAAGTCACGTCTAGGCGGCGGAACTACACTCCGCCATATATTTCAAGCTTGGCCAGAATCATCCGACGATAATTTTCACGCGTCGCCCGAGAAAAGGGAAAATAAGGGCGGACGAGTGTGTCGCAACAGTCGGAGCTGCGGTGGTGGCTCTCTCGCAGAGACAGACGCCAAGATAACATCGTCCGCCGAGAGATAGAAAAGTCTGCGCACCGAGAGAAATCGACGTTCGCACAGACACACACACATACATTGGAAATGCGCATATTGGCGTCGACGGGTGCTCAATCTTTTTCTCCCTTTCCGTTTCTCGCTCAGCTGAGAAATCGCGTCGCATACCTGCACACAAACACACGCACACAGAGATGGGGAAGTAATTAAAAAAATTCTTGATCCCTCGTACGCGGAGCGTTAAACTTTCTGCGGCTGCTACGCGCGTTGAAAAAAGACCAGGGGTCAGCGTTCACCCGTCAAAGAACGCCTTCGTGGTGATTTTCGCGCTCTCTTTTATTTCCTGCGCGCCGTTCGTTTTCAGACTATACGCGAGAACCTCCGAGGCCACAGTGGATCGAGTAGAGCTGTGTATAATTGATGTAATTGACACGTAGGCTGGAAGGGCTTTGTGCAGCGAGTTACGATCAAAGAAGAAACTTCGGCGGCTAATTATTTATCGGCGCGATTAACGCGGCTTCCTTTTGTCGACGCGACGCTTTTAATTGGTATAAAAAGAGTCGCGTGTGTGGAGAGTGACTAAATTGGTTGGCGATGGATTGTATGATCGTGACTCGGTTTTTATTCGATAATATGATACTCGCGAAAACGTTTGATATCCTGATGATTTAGCAATATTGCGTGTTTATAATTGGGATTGCTTTAACGATGCTTCTATCGAGTCATCCATTCGTCATATTAATTAGGTCGATCTTTTAATGCTATCAATGCAAACCGCATTAGCAACTTGATGTTTCATAGATTCATGCAGCAGCCGGATAATCAATTTAATTGTGCTGTTCTTTTATTTCTATTGACATTAACGAATTAAGAAAAAAATTATTCAACTGTGACATTAGAATTTTTTCATTAAAATCATTTATTTATAATTTGATAATGTGAGCTGCATCGCGTTCAAAAGTGAATAACGATACGACATTTTAAGCGTCATAAATTAAAAAAAATAAACGATCCCAGACTGCTTAATGATCCCTGGGAGTGAAAGAGGCAAGTGGACAAAAGAGAAATATTAAAATACTTTTTTTCCCCGGCGAACAATGGCTTCCGCTATGAAACTATTCAGACAAGAAGTGTGGTATAAGTCATAAGTTAGATTGCGATACATGCGCCAGGCGCTATATTCGCCAAAGTATTCCCGAGAGGTCGTCATTGTCCATCAAAATGTCGGGGTTCAACAATGAAAGCGCTTTATTTCCCTTTTCTCTCTCTCTCTCTCACACACACACACACACACATACATCCCCTCTTTATACATCTCTCCTTTCGGGGAAACCGAGAGCTAATTTTACAGCGAGTTTTATCGAGCGATTATTCATTATATTAAATACTAAATGTTTAACGTGAAAATAAAACCAGAATAGCATGTGATGGTTTAAAACACTCTTCCCAGAACTAATCAGTAATAATAACCGTAATTCTATAGCACTGTAATTTTCCGTCCACCCAAAGTAAGACATCCAAATCACTGTTCAAATCAGTAGTCGAAGCCAGAGCAGCGTCTCGTCAACACAGCTCTTCCCCGGATCTTAGATTCTCAGTCATCGATTCGGCGCAGCTATACCGCATATATGCGCATCCGATTATCCGCAGTCGCATCTAGTGTCCCCCGAAAACCCGAATTCCCATCATGGCTCTCTCCCCGTCTAACTCATCCACTGATCATCGATTCGACAAGGGATCGAGCGCAAAAGGAAAAAAAAACGGACTTGCAGGCATAAAACACACGGAACTAATAAATAAACATGCACCGGCCGCGCGAGAAAGAGAACAGGTGGAAAATAGTGGAAATATACGACTGCGCGAGAGGAAAGCTGGCGAAAATTCCAGCAAAGTCCTTGGCCCGTCGCTGGGGAACTGACGTGCATGATCAAGGAGGCGTTTCCCCCCCCCCCCTCTCTCTCTCTCTCTCTCTCTGCCTGACGCTGAAAGAAATCGTCGTCGTCCCGTGACGGGCGATCGCGTCCCCACGTCACGTTTCGACACGACATGTAACGGGCGTTCCGTGCCACACACACACACGCGAACACATCCTTCTCTACGCAAGAGTGTACGTACCGTGTTCGAGAGAGAGAGAGAGAGAGAGAGAGATGAAAGCTCAGCAATACGTATTAGTCGTGCGCGCGAAACTTTGTCGCGCTGTTTATATGGGGCAGAAATTGTAGCTAGATTCGCTCTTTTCCTAGTTCTTTTATTTTTATTTCGTTTTTGCGGACCACCAGGATTTGATGGAAGTCCGCAGCGGCGTACGGCTAATGCGAAATTTTCGCGAACTCGCCAGTACGCGGCGGCGGCGGCAGCAGCAGCGGCCCATTCAGCCCAACGGAAATAAGTGATCCCGAGCGTGACTTGAATGGCGGACGAGATGATGCCGAGCTGGCGGGAGCGGTGATCGATCAGAGAGGCCAACGAATCGCGATATGCTTTATAGAATTCGCACTACCGCTGCTGCCGCTGCTGGCGCTGCTACTTCTGGGATTGTAATGTATAGCTCCCGAGGCAAGTCCCTCGCGGCGGCGGCGGCACCAGCAGCTGTGAGCCCATCCGATCCTTCTTACGCTGATTGCAGAAAGGTACATTGAACTCGAATTGATCTTTTGTTTGAGGTGGCGAATCGCGCCTGGTGGGCTGAAAGGGAATTTTCCCCGTTTCCGCGTGAACCGATATCTTTCTCATTCGCAATGTGCATGTCGAATCGAAAGCAGCTTTTATTTCGAGAAGTGATTTTGAGAATAATTTGAATACGCATAAATTAACGAAAAATCGCTAAAAATATATAGGGAGCGCAATAATAACCGAATGAAAAATTGGAATTCTCTGCGCGGAGTCTGGGAACATAATAACGACTGTCTGGCCGTGCTCGGTGCATATCTACTGATATATTTCAATCGATACTGCTTACACGATGTTGAATAGAACTGATTACGCGGAAGAAATTTTTTCCCCACAATTCAGACTACTGTCGTTTATAAAATTTTAAGCGTAATACGTTCTTCATCTTACGAATTAGCATTTCCGTCGAACGCCTCCGTATTATGTTCCCTGAAATTCGTCTAATTATTTTCTTATTATCCGTATAAATTAGTGATTATAACCGTATAAAATCTTAGTTAGTGCAAAATTTCTTCGTGGAAACGGCTCCTCCATCACCTAATTGCTACTAAAATCCATGTACTTAATACCCATGCTCATTAAATAGTACTAATACAATTTTTAAGTAATTATCACGAGTACTTCATGGCGTTGTATATATATACCGTCTGTATAAGTGGCTCAAACTCCGCTAAATTCGACTAATTACCGAGATTATAAAATATACCGGAAAAGTTAAAGCATTCTTGGTATCCTTATTACTCACCTCTTCGCCAATCTCTGCGTACCTTAAAAGGCGCAAGCTTGCGGCAATTACTTTTTCCCGTTAGTCGTAGAACACCGGCGCGATATGCGCGTCAAAATAATTTTCAGCCGAATAAGTTATCGGACTTCGGCCATCGTTATAAATCTTAGGCTTTATCGCAGCTCAAATGTAGTACGCGAGACCCTCGGCATTCTTCCTCCCTCTCTTCGTTTCTATTTTCGACCTATTCGTGCCTCGCGTATGGCTCTCTTAACATGGTATCCGCACTACTCCCAGGGGAAAGATACTTACGCAGAGTACGCAATAACTATATTGCACGGTAAATCGAGAAAACTGTCTTATTCAATAGCATCATATACAAGTTTTTATTTTTCTGGGGAATAACAGGGCTGGGCACGAATTCGAATAAAAATCCTGCGCCGGATAAAGCGAAAAATAGAAAAGGGCGCTGGCCTTTCGAATCGGAACTTTTGCGAATATCAAGCTTAGGCTTTACCGAGCCTCTCTATTTCATACGTCCCGTTTGTACAACAATTTTGTAAAGTAACATTTCTATACATTTTTTCACTGGATTAATTCGTAGGGCAGATATATTTTTTATTGCTACTCTGGAAATTATTCCCACGTAATTTCATACGAGTTGTTTCATATTATAAGCACCAAATAATTAAAATTAATTAAAAGCAATGTTTTACTCACTAAGCTAACCGAGTCCCAGAAGAAAAGTAAAATCGAGTATCAGCAGCTCGAGTAGGCGGCAAAATTGTTAAATCATCGGCAAATTAAATTAAAAAGCGTCAGTTCCAAAGTTTGCGTGCGTAAAGAGAAATCAGACTCGGGGCGAGAAAAGAGGCTGAGTCAGAAGTCTTATTGACGCGTCGACAACTTTTCGTGCCCAAAAACCGAAAGTCGAGGCCGAAATTTCTCATTTCGCGGTGTCGTCCCTTTGAAATTAAGCGAAAGGCTCCAAGTACTATGACTAGCGCGCCATCGATAAGATATCGCGGCCCCGCGCCGTGCAAGCGCAATTCCCTCGGTGGCTGCAGAGTATATCTCTCTCCCCCTCTCTGTGTGTCTGTGTGTATGTAGAGTCACGCGATGATGAGGTGGAAAAAGTCACCGCGGAACTTTTGCGGGCTGTACGGCGGGGCTCCGTTCGCGCCTTACGGATAATTAATTACCGTCTTCATTAGCGGACTCTTCGCCCCGACTTAATCTTCATTTTTCCTCCTTTTCTTCGCGCTCCCGAGCCCTGCCCTTTTTATCCCCCCAAATGATCTTTTCAATTATTACGCTAATTATTGCTTTAAAATGAATAAAGACTGACGCAGACTACGGCCAACTCGCTCCTCCAATGTTTAACCATCCTTCTCGGGGCTCTTTCCATTTCTTTCACTTGCTTCTTCTTCCTAGGAAAAGCTTCGTAATGGTAAAAAAAAAAGAAAGTTTTATATCGGCATATAACGTAGTTAAATAAGTACGTTTGCAGGGTGTCAATTTTCGCATAAAGTGTTTGCAATAATCATTGCGTACTGCTAATCAAACGGATTTAGTATACAACATCGAAAACTATTCGGATCGATCTTTCTATATAGCGCGATTTTCCAATCGTTCCATTCGACGAGTGAAGAAAAAGAAAGGGATCCTAACGAGCACGAAGAAGGAGGTGAAAAATAGAGAGAGAGAGAGAGAGAGAGAGAGAGAGAGAGAGAGAGAGAGAGAGAGAGAGAGAGATGGGTAGCAGGAGCTGCAAGTAGAAAGGCGTGAGCAGAGGAAGAAAAGGAAAAGCAAAGTGGCCACTCGAGCTCCTCCTATATACTTACCCTCGCTCCTCTGGTGCCATACTGCAGTCTCTCTGCCAGCGTTGACTAAAACTCGTTGTAATTCAGGCAGAGAGATAGAGATAGAGAAAGAGGGGAGGAGGAGGGGCGAAGGGTACGAGGGGGCGCAGAGGGCGAAGGGACTTAATTAAATTTATTGGCGTACATTTCAAATACTCGAAAAGCTCGGACCTCGACGAGCCGACCGACTCTGCGTGTGTGTGTATATATACCTAGCATCCCGACGGCTTTTGCCCGTCTGCGCGGCGGCTTCTTGTTTCATTTGCTTTTGAGCGATTTAGTGCACGCCTCCTACTCTCTTTCCCTCTATTTGTGCGCGACTATCCGCCTGTGTGTTTGTGTGTGGCTCTCGGTGCAGTGTACGCGCAGTTGCAAGCGAGTTTCGTTTTCCGAACATTGTATACAGTCGCGCTTGCATAGCGAGATGCGGGCGAATTATTATACCGTGTGTTTCTCTCTCTCTCTCTCTCTCTCTCTCTCTCTCTCTCTCTCGCGGTGCTTCCTTATGTATATACTGCAGGCGAGGTCTTGCTCATTTTACGTTTCCGCTTAGCGAGAGAGGAAGAGAGAGAGGGTGAGCAGCGAATGAAATGTGTCAACAACTTCGCCGAGTGGAGGCTGGGGCACCGAACAAACCGAAGAGGGAATTGCCGGGCTAAAAAAGTCTCGGCTGCAGTCAGATATATATGCACTACTCAGGTAGTCTCTCTGTATAGTCCCCATTCACGTGGCTCTCTCTCTCTCTCTCTCTCAATCTCTCTGTGTGTGTATGTGTGTGTATATCGAGCTTGTTATACCGTATCCCTGATGCTACGCTGAAGCACTCCGCGTGTGCGTCAACGTTACTTCCGCGAGTTGAAGGAGAATTTTAATGCTTATATAGTGTTAAAATTCTCCTGTCCCTAAAGATATGCACACTTTGTGCGGCGTATCAGAATGTTTTTTTTTTCTTCTTTGCTTTCAAACTTGCCGACCTTGGCTTGTTTGACTTTTGCCACTAATGACGGGGAGAGGAAGTGCGCGAGATAAGGCATCACTTTGGCGAGATGACTCTTGCTCGTTTGATAGAACTAGAGCTGTTGTGCGAAGGAAAAGTGTGCTTATGTTTGACGTTGATTGTTTAATTGCTTTGTTGTTAGGGAGGTGTTGGCTGTTGCTTCGAGGTAAATAGAGGGATTATGAGCAATCAATTGATATTTACTGTAAATTAGATACGTGAATTCTACTGCTTGTTCCGTAATGTTGTCAAAGTTGAAATCGTACATATATTGATTCAAAGCTATTAAATTGTTTTCGAACTTATTTCTTATCGGTCATGTCAGCGTATATAAACCGGTTGATTTTATCGTTCCTTTTGTTTCAACGAAAACGGTGATTTTTGCGATTCAATGGTTCTACTCCCTTTAATTTAAGGAGCTGAGAAGCTTTAAGATATCAGAGCGGAAAAAAGTATGAAAAGATTTTTTTGAAATGACTCTCGAGCAAGTGTTCTGAAAAAAGACAGATTTTGATTCACATACTTCTTCAAGCAACTTTTTTTTTCAAAAACTTTCTCAAGGGGACTTCGAGCATTTAGACTTTTCCATTTCGACGAGTGCCATCCAGATAACCTACAATAATTCCTTTCAATAAGTGTCCCGGATATTCCGAGAAAAAGTCTAGAAAATGTTTTAATCAAAACATGATTTTAGGTCAGTTTTCACACACAATATAGCTAATTGAAAAAAGCTAAGAAGTCGATAACGGTATAAAATCGGATATTAGTTTCATATAGAAGAGTTTTATATAGATGGACCTAACTTCATGAAAACTTTCTGCTGAAAAAGAGGCATTAAAAGCCATACTTTAATACCTTCAAAAAACTTACTTTCCTGATCAATTCTGCCAGAGATGCAATAAAGAAATAGCAAACTTTAATCTCAGATAAAATTATAATAAATTTCTAGAAAAAATAATCGGTTTCAATGTTTAGTAAAAGATACAAGTCAACTATCGTTATACTTTAAAATGAACAGGATCATTATTTTCATATACTAGCAATCAAGATAAACGTTTGTTCAACAATATAAAATTTGTTCAACGGATGCCGGCATTTGAATACTCATTTGTACAAATAAGCATCAGCGGGCCAATTACAGCTTTGAATATTCCCCTCATATTCTCTGTAAATACGTATATTATTTTGATACAAGAAGATTAAAACCGACGTTATTTCAATTTGATGTTGTTATTTAATTATTGCATTCATGTAAGTACTTATCAGATAGACAATATTTACATATATGGAATTCGTTAACGGAAGCATAGATTACGAATCTCGTAAACAGAAAATAAGCATTCGTAATTATTATTAAAAACGCTACACACGGTCGCAAACGACTATTTATAATTATTATCGTCGAGTCGAACATTTGTATTAGCACCAAACGCATTAACTGAACAAATCAATATCAGTCATAAATATTGAATTTCCACGCTGCTCATATTACAAGTTCAATTAACAACATTAATTGTCGACTGAAGCCCCAGTTAAGCATCCATTTACTTTTATCGTAGCGAATCCCAAAATCTCCCCTATCAAATAAGTGTTTCAAAAGTGGATAGCAGTATTATGTAACAAAACAAAAAAGACATACTTTCTTCTCAATAATGCTGCCGAGCTGTATAAAAGGAAAGTGGGAGGGCGCAAAAAGAAAGAGCAACTAAAGCTAATATAAAATGCAGCAGGAGTATTGCAGGATTCTTGTTGAAAGTCTCGTGATGAGACGTTGTAAGTAGAAAAGGGACGACTTTAGCCAGGCAGCTTCTCTCTTTCGCCTCTCCCTCTTCCTTCTTTTTTTGCCATCTCTCCCTCGTTCGCTTTCTTACCCCGCGCGCAGGCAGTAGTAACTTAAGTCACGTACTTTTCAAGTCGTATAACCGTATGAAATTTTTAAAGGAACCTCGCCCC
Source organism: Megastigmus stigmatizans (assembly GCA_900490015.1). Lineage (NCBI taxonomy): Eukaryota > Metazoa > Arthropoda > Insecta > Hymenoptera > Megastigmidae > Megastigmus > Megastigmus stigmatizans. The sequence goes on from UELV01181352.1 coordinate 42,769, forward strand.
ATCCTTTTATCCATCCCTCTGTTGAAACAAATACTACAGAGGATTTGAGAAATTATTAAATTACTCTTTAAAAACGCAAATTCTGAAGTTTTGCGTTCTATTGTTAGTAGTCTTTGGTAGCTGTACAAACAGTCAGGGGATTTCGCTGAGCATATATTAAGATGCATCGGAGTTAACTTTTGTAAATAAATTGGAGAAAGTTTTATCCTTGTTTGATGTATGAAAGTAAAAGTGTAATTTGAATTTTTTTACATAGATTTCTGCAGCACATCTTTATAAAGTAACCTCGATTAGTCATTATATCATTCTCTTCGAACTTATTCGTTATCATAGCGAATCAACGGCACAAGAAGTCACGAATAGATTCGACAAATGATCAGCTCGAACTAACGTAATAATCTCCGCTATAGAAATTCCCGTTAAATGGAAATATTTAGTTCTCCTTCGGCCCCGCGAAAATTCCCTTTTAAATAGAACAATCCATCGCGCAAATCCCGAGAAGAGCGAGAGAGAGAGAGAGAGAGTATTCCCCCGACTCGTCGCTCATTGAAGCCGTTCCTCGCCATTACCGCTGCTGCTAAAGTATGAATTCAAATGGCAGAGTGCAAAATATAGCGAGAGAGAGATCCGCATTGTCCGAGACTCCGGACTACTATAAGGAATTAATCGTAAATATCGACTTACTAATGAACGTTTGGTCCGTTCTACTCTCCGTTCCTCATTAATGCGCGCGAAACAAAACGCGGAGAATAAAATTTTTCAATCTCGGTAAGCTCTCGATTCGTCTCTCTCTCTCTCTCTCTCTCTCTCTCTCTCTCTATCTCTGCCTCTCTCCAATCAAATTCAACTTTAATTAAGTCAATCGAATTAATCGCGGCGGCCTGGAAATGGAAGCGACTGATTCAAAGCGTCGCCCTCGTCGTCCCGGTAATGGAGCCCTTCCGATTTTCTCTCTTCTCCTCCCCTACACACAGACCACCACGCCCATTACCAGTTTTCTCCTCTCCTCACCCTTCGCTTCTTTTCTTTTACACTGTCCAGTTTCGTAGGAGCTTGAGAGACGACAGACAGGCGATGCGATGTCTCTTTCAATGGATTATTATGTTTCTGGGTCAGATGAAGAAACGGAAATACGAGACTTTTTTTATCAATTCGTGGAAAGTGTGGATCGAACCATTTCAGTTTAAACACAGCCATAGATACGGTATGATTTCACGTCTATGAATCAATTGTGATATTGGAACGAAGATTAATTGTTCTAATTGAAATCGAAGGGCACGACAAATATTTGCATTCATTTGAAGAACTACATTTTCAAATATTTGTTCTCCGTTGACTTATGTATAAGTATAATATTTGAACTTGTTAATGCTTTTCTTAAATATTTAAGACGTTAACTTTGTATCTGTAATGCAAAAGTTTACTTTATACAGAACATGCTTTTTCAACTTAATCTATTATAGATTTTAAAAAGGGAGTCAATGTCTAGAACAATTCCGGCACGATGTGATAATAACTAAAGTTGTTTAACCTTTAGAGGGTGGAAGTGGTTGAAATATCGACCACCCAAGATACACAAACTATTTGATATTTTTAGGCAAAATTTGATCTACTAGTTTTTTTAAAAAATTCTATTTTAGGAAGGTATCGTCAACCTGCACTTTAGATAAGAGGATGCCTTTAAGATTTTTTCCACTATTTTTTTCGTACTCAGCGCATCAAACAACATGGGTATACCTACTAACTACAACACTCAAATAGAAAAAGTTTATTTGGTCTTTACGTTGCGGTTGGGAATGGTCGATATATCGATATATTGGCCACCTGCCAGGTGGGGAACTTAAAATGAGCAATCTGTTGAAATAATATATAAATTTTGGATTAAATGGAAAATCGATATGAACCGAAATTTTCCTGCCCTCGAAAGGTTAACAATACAGACTTCCATTACCGTCAGCTTGTTTAAGCTATTTGCTACATAAGCGTCGAACAATAAACATATTTCTAAAAGTAATTAAAAAACTTCAATAAAAGCTCAATTGGTTGGTACAGCACTTCTCCAGTAGCGACTGCTCGATTTCAATGCAAATACTATTTAAATTTGAATATACTTAACTCGGGCACTCGTTAAGCAGCATCAACATAGTTTCCAAGTAAATTCTATCCGCGCGCTTCCTACACTCGATACGTGCATCCCCACTCTATATCTTCTCATTGCTAGTCGTTACATTATCGCTATCGCTGCATCTAATTATCAATTTGCGCTCTTCCGTCATCTCGGAATCTCGGAAGGTGAATCGCAGTCATTGTCTATAGGTTGTTGCTCGTATTTCATCGGGCACTCGGGAATATTATGGGAATCGGCTTTTGCAAACGGCCAAAATTCGTGGGCTAGAAATGAAGTTTGACACTATGAATCTTTTGCGCCGAAAAGTTTTCGGCGAAACAAAACATGCGAGCCGCCGTTGGCATAACGCAGCGGTTATTTCGTCGTAAAAATGGCGAATGAGAAGCGATAGATTAATGCTGGACTGGCCACGAGATATCGGAGAGCTAGATTTTGCCTCGCGAACAATGCGCGTTATTTTTCAAGTGCTGTATACATTTGCCACCGATTCACGCGACAAAATTGATCGATGTGAGAGTTTGTAGAAAAAAAGAGCGCACCGAATCTGGAAGGACACAGATTTCGCATTTGTACGTCTGCGCGTGTACTTTTTGCCTTTACACGTACACACACACACACACACATATATA
>UELV01181355.1:1599-15508 GCA_900490015.1 Megastigmus stigmatizans
GAAAGTGAAGTTCAAGGTCAAAACTAATTGGACCAAAAGATGTCCCCCTTTGTCCTGAACATCTTTTGTATGAACAATTTTTTTTATATTATGCCTATGAATGTCATAAAATTGGATCCATAGATTAAAATGGGACACCGTGTATTATATTCTTATTATTTATGCAATTTTGACAAAAAAATTGAAAATACTTTTATTGTTCTAAAAATAAGGTTTACAACACCCTCTAACCCGTAAGCCGTGGATGATAAGAATATTTTGTGAAATATTTCTTTAGAAAAAAAGTTTTTATAATATTGCAAATTGCTTAATAGTGTAATATCTATTTTTGGGATGGATGAAGATGTGGATGAGATTTCTATTGAAGTTGGAATAGGTGCCTCGTAAACAATTTGTACAAATGGTTAATAATGTTAGAAAGCATTTAAGCTAGAATATAATATTGAGATAATTATAGAGTGTCGTGAGTTTGTACAGCTCAGAGGCGACAACAAGACTGCTGAACATCTCTTACAAGTAACAATAACAAACGTATAAGTTACCAAACACGTACAGAAAGAGAGCAGCTCGAACTGCGTCGATTGCGCGCGAGTTTTGTATACGTATATATACGAAAACCTACATATAACAATACCCTCCCTCAAAACGAACTCGCAATACATTTGATACAATTTAAATTATAGCCATTCCTAAACGATTTACACAATTGTTATGCAATGATTTACTTAATCCTTTTGTTAAAATATCGTCCAACATATCTTCGGATGGTTGATAAGAAATTTGAATAATATTCCGTTGTATTACATCTCGTATAAAATGAAATCGAATATTGATATGTTTTGAACGTTTGTGAAACATTGAATTTTTAGCTAACTGTATAGCAGCTTGATTATCATTAAATACTTCTACAACTTCTTGAGGATATCTGATTTCATTTAAAAGTTCTTTTAAATAAACAGCCTCTTTCGCAGCATCGGATAACGCCATATACTCAGCCTCGGTTGTAGAGAGCGCAACCGTCCGTTGTTTACGCGATTCCCAACTTATAGGACCATTGTTCATAGTAAATGCAAACCCAGTAGAAGACCGTCTATCATCTAATGAGGCACCCCAATCTGCATCTACATAACCCCTAAGTTGGCAGTCTTCTTTCTCAAAACAAATCCCAAAGTTGCTCGTGTTCTTTAGATATCGTAGAATTCTCCTAGCAGCCACCCAATGACTTTTATTATAACATGAAATATACTGACTTAAATTGCTAACGGCATGAGAAATATCAGGTCTGGTAGCAATAGATAAATACATAAGAGAGCCTATTATCTCGCGATATGGCAATTTTTGATCTTCGTAACTAACATCACTTGATCGCAAAAGCAGACCTGTCAATTGGAGTATCTACTGGTTTACAATCACGCATATTAAATCTGTCTAAAACTTCATTAATGTACGCATTTTGATGCATTATTATACGATTCTTATCTCTCTTAAATTCTATTTCTAAGCACCGATTTATTTCACCCAAATCCTTACATTCAAAAATCATATTTATATCCTCCTTAAAATTTTCAATTAAATTATTATTATTTGTTACAGCAATAAGATCATCAACATAAGCTATCACATACATAAAATCGTTATTTAAAATCTTTGAAAACACACACGTATCAGTTAACAATGTACGAAATCCCAGTCGTTCCATCTCTGCCTTCAATTTTTCATACCACTGTCGACCAGCCTGTTTCAATCCATAAATAGATTTATTTAACAAACATACCTTATTGCCTTTTTTAATCTCTAGCAACATTTTTTGAACAACTGATTTAAATTTTTCTTCTCCATTATTTAGAATATCGATCAGGATTGAATCAATTATGTTCGGCAGTTCCATGTAAATTGTTTCATTCAAGCTACCATTCAAATATGCAGTTTTAACATCAAATTGTTGAATAATTAAATCTTCTTGCACTGCAAGTGCCATAAATGTCCTAATCGTGCTTAAACGTGTAACAGGCGCAAATGTCTCATTAAAATCAACACCCTGTATTTGTGTAAAGCCCTTGGCAACTAATCGTACTTTATAGCGCGCAACCGATCCATCGGTATTCATTTTATTGGTCAAAACAATGCGACATTTAACAATATCACGATCTACAGGACGATCAACAATTTTCCATACATCATTCTTTATCATTGCCAAAATTTCATCTTGAATTGCAAGACGCTATTCACGTGAATACGCCCCTGAAAGGGCAGCACCGACAGAAATTTCCGCTAATCCCGCAATTTCATTATTAGCGTCAACAAAAACATCATCCTCAACATCTTTATCATTCAATTCAGGTGCAATATTCACAAAAGATTTTAATTTACATGGCCTACCCCGACTTCCAGTGCGAATTATTCTAGGTCTCCCACGCATAGCTTTAATTTGATTTAAATTAGAATTCAAAATAATGTTCTCATTTATAGTAGCAACCTCTAAATCTTCTTCTTGCAAAATTTTTTCACCGGAATTTTTGTCTGTTTTCTCTGAAATATTTTCTTTGATCGTTTCATTTCTCAATAATAAATTATCCATATTTGTATCGTTTTTTATTTCATTATTAAAATCATCCGGCCAAGTCATATCATTTTTCGAGTTTTCCTTTTCACTTACAATGCCAATGTCACGGGAAATTTCAACCTTTTCTGTTTTCAAATTCCAAATTCGATAACCCTTACTTTCATCCTAAAATCCAAGAAAGATAGCATCATTTGCTCGTGGCTCAAATTTCTTCTTATTTGGTCTTTTATCGAGAACAGCTATTTTCGATCCAAATACGATTAGATTGGATAAATTCGGAATATTTCCCGTCCATCGAAAATAAGGCGTTTCATTCCCTACAGCACGCGAAACACATCTGTTGCGTATGTAATTAGCGGTATAGACAGCCTCCGCCCAAAAACGCGTCGCAACCCCAGCTTGTAGTAGCATACATCTCGCGGTTTCAACAAGCGTTCTATTTTTTCTTTCCGCAACGCCGTTTTGTTCAGATGTATAACTTATGGTAAGCCTACGCCTGATACCACAAGAGTAAAGAAAATCGTCAAATTCTTTGTTGATAAATTCACCTCCATTGTCGGATTGTAAAAATTTTATTCGTTCACCTTTCAAGTTTTCGGCATAATTTCTATATCTTTTAAATATATCAAGAGCTTCACTCTTACATTTTAAAAAATAGACCTCACACCAACGAGAATAATTATCTATAAAAGTTATATAGTATTTCTTTTTTCCGATAGATTCCGTACTCATCGGCCCACAGATATCTGTGTGAACACGCTCTGATTTCTTAGGAAATGGTAAACGCGACATTTTTCCCTTTAAACAAAACCTACAAATTGGCATACATTCAAAATTTTTTAAATTTATACCAGTGGATACATCATCCGAACACATTTTCTTTAACGCATCTTCATGCAAGTGACCAAGTCTGCGATGCCATAACATCATGTCATTCGCATATTCTTCGCTCAATCTTGCTTCAGGATTAAATGAATTAAAATAATACAATCCATTTTCTTTATGCGCCTTTAGCACTACTTCACTATCCGTGTTAGTATTAACATAAGCACAATTCTTCTTAAGAATTACATCATAATCGTGATCAGTAATCCTAGAAACCGATAACAGATTACTTTTTAAATCAGGTACATATAAAGCATTTTCTAATGTAGTTACATATTTTCTTTTATCATCGCGACTAAAATTCAATTTTATGGGTCCTTGGCCTGATATTTCCGTACTTGAATTATTGGCAAGATTGAGCGAATTACAATCAGATTTACGCAGGGATTCAAAGTTGTTTACATCACCGCTCATATGCGACGTACAGCCGCTATCGATACACCAACGAGTCTGCACACTTACGTTTTCGTTGATTTGAAAAGCTATCTGCTTGGTATCTTGTGAAATACACTTTGCGCTTTCCGATGTGTCTTGTCTTTCTCGCTCCTCGGTGACTTGAGCTGCGCTGTTATTTGTTTTTCAATAACATTGACTTGCTCGATGACCAGGTTTACCGCAGTGCCAGCATATAAAACTTCTCGACTTAAACGATCTTTGTATAGTTGATGATCTTGTTCCCTTGTTTTGATTATAACCCATTTCTCTGTTTGTATTAAATTGTTTATATTCCGATTTTCCAATCCAAAAGGCGTTACTCGCATCTTCTTTTGATTTATTCAAACGCGCGTCATTTTCTTCCAAAATTTTAACTTTTAATGCCTCGGGCTTGGGCAAATCATCTCTTGATTCAATAGCACACCGAAAATTTTCGTATGTATTTGGGAGACTGTACAAAAGCATAATCGATAACAATTCAGAATAATCGTGATGTCCATATCTTCCAAGTCGTCGACTGCATCGAAAAAGCTCATCAAATGTTCTCGTACATCATCTCCTTCCGCCATTTTGTGTAAAGTTAATCTTTTTAAAAACGTTGCCTTCTTAGCCGGCCCTTTTGACTGATAGATGTCTTCTAATTTTTTCCACACGTCTTTGGGTGTTTTACAGTTTTTTATTTGTTTTAATTCACTTGGACTTATCGCCAAAATCAAATCCGATTTGGCCTTTGCGTCACGTCGGATATATCCCAAGCTTTTGCCGCCTCAATATCTTTCGCCTGATCTCCCTCCGGCCTTTTCTTCATGCCGTTTACATACTCCCAAACATCACCTTTTATAAGTAATGCTTTCATTTGAATACACCAGGTATCATAATTTTCTTTTGAAAGTGCTTCGATGCGGAGTAAACTTGAGGTATTCATGGCTATTAAATTCACACGCACTTTAATTTACACTATAACACTCCATGACAATTAATCTCCTCCAACTTTCTTCCGCAAAAAAAAATTATTAAACCAATTATTTTCCTGGGCCCATAACCTATTGAAGTTGGAATAGGTGCCTCGCAAACAATTTGTACAAATGGTTAATAATGTTAGAAAGCATTTAAGCTAAAATATAATATTGAGATAATTATAGAGTGTCGTGAGTATGTACAGCTCAGAGGCGACAACAAGACTGCCGAACATCTCTTACAAGTAACAATAACAGACGTATAAGTTACCAAACACGTACAGAAAAAGAGCAGCTCGAACTACGTCGATTGCGCGCGAGTTTTGTATACGTATATATACGAAAACCTACATATAACAATAATTTCATCCTTCTAAAATAAATTATTAGTAGAAAAATTATAAATGTTTTTCTCTTTTTGATCTACTATAACATGTTAAAGTTTAAATGAACCAGTTTTTAAAAAAAATTTCAGAATAATTTGCTCAAACTAGTTGTTTAATCTAACTAATGTTACATAATAATCAAGATTCTTATGTTACATTAGTTCTATCAAGATACCCTATTTGCTTCGAAAATAATGAGCAAAATATAATTGGGGGTAACTACTCTAAGAAAGAAAAATTTGGCCAAAACCACAAGAGAGCTTGACTTTATTTTTTAATATTCTTTCAAGTGGAATCAATTTTAAGGCAATAAATAATTTATTGAAATTTTATAGCCGAAAATTGAATAAAAAAACTTGATTTTTTATTAAAAAAAATAGGGGTTGCTACCCTTAAAACTGAAAGTGGTGAAATTTTGTAGCCTCTTGCATTTTAATATTTTTGGCATTGGTTCTATCAAGATACCTTTGCTTGTTTCGGAAATAATGAGCAAAATATAATTTGGGGTAATTACCCCCCTAAAAATTTTTGGTTAATACCACGAAATAGGTTGGCTTTATTTTTTTAAATTCTTATAAGTGTTATCAATTTTAAGGCAATAAAAAATTTATTGTAATTTTTATAGCCGACAATTGATTAAAAAAATTTAATTTTTCTTTACAAAAAATAGGGGTTGCTACCCTTAAAACTTAAAGTGGTGTAGTTTTGTAGCCTCTTTTATGCTATAATTTTTAGCGTCGGTTTCATTCAGCTATCTTTACTTTTTCTGAGATATTTGAAAAAAACTGATTTTGGGGGTGAACTTTAGGGATACTTTTCACCGCTTTAAAACGCTTATCCACAGAAAAAAAAATACGTGTTCCATATTTTTTTATGCTCTACCTTATAGCAAAGTTTGATTCCAATCAGAGGCGGACACTTCAATACCCTTCCTTGTAAGTAGTGCGCTCCGTAGGTTTTTATGTCTAGGCATAAAATTTGATCGTATTCGATGTCTAGCTGTATAGGGACGCCGATAATGATGTGGAGGTAATACGCTTACTAGCTTTTTGTGGCTAGGTCTAGAATTTGACCTTATTCGATGGCTTGGTCTACAGGGTTTCCGATAATGATGTCCAGGTAATGCGCTCTGTAGTTGTCCCTGTCTAGGTAGGGAATTCCGTTGCACTCGATATCTAGGTGTACAGGGTCGCCCATAATGTTATCCAGGTATTACGCTCCAAAGTTTTTCATGTCTAGGTGTAGAATTCGGTCGAACTCGATGTCTAGGGGTAGAGGGTCGCCGATATTGATGTCCAGGTAACGCGCTCCATAGTTTATCATGTCGAGGTATGGAATTCAGACATACTCAATGTCTGGGTGTATAAGCTTGCGATGATGGAGTCTAAATAGTGCGTTCGGTAGCTTTTTATGTCTAGGTCTAGAATTTGACCGTATTCCATGGCTGGGTATATAAGGTCGCCGATTTTGACGTTTCAGTAGCGCGCTCCGTATATTTTTGTATGTAGGCATATAATTTGATCGTATTCGATGTCTAGTTGTATAGGATCGCCGATAATGATGTCTAGATAATGCGCTTCATAGTTTTTCATGTCTAAGTATGGGATTCAGACATACTCGATCTCTAGGTGTATAAGGCCGCCGATTTTGACGTCTAAGTAGTGCACTCCGTAGGTTTTTGTACCTAGGCATATCATTTGATCGTATTGGATGTCTAATTGTATAGAGACGCCGATAATGATGTGCAGGTAATGCGCTCCATAGTTTGTTCCTGCTCAGGATGCAACTCTAATTAACTATTTAAGAAAGGGGTAACAAAATTCCGGCCCATGCATACAGCTAGGCAGCGAGAGTCGTCTGCTCGGAATTACTTAGGCGCACTCTTTTACAATGGCGATTCACTCACGGTCGATTTCTTCTTGCTGCAGTTGGAAGCGAGAAAACACAGCCTCCTTCTCTCCAACCCGACTGGGAAAGTGAAACGGGAACGACCTCTTCAGTTTTCTCTCTCGTTCGAAATGATGTCTCCAGAGAAATTTGACGCGGGCGGTCGCTATGTGGATAAGGAAGTCGCAGAGCTTCAACCACGCGTGAACAGCGAATGAAGTGAGTGGAAGTCTTTCCCTAAACCCGCGGCGTCTTCTTCCACCCGTCGGACCTGTTGCTTCAATCGCTGAGTTTGAATATCTTCAAAATTTGTTTTCACAATTTTTTTCCTACTTAGCACTTCAAAAAACATTGATGTACCAACTATAACACCAAATTAGCAAAAACGAATTTTTATATTGGTCTTTACATTGATGCAGGGGGTCGTTATATCAGTACTTGAGACGAGTAATCCGTTGATATTATATATAAATTTTGGCCAAATACGTAGTCGATTTAAACCAAAATTTTCCCGCTCTCAAACGGTTAAATTATACAAATCGTAAATATACGTCCACTTAATCTATGACTAATCTATTAACTGGTAAAGTTTCAATTAATTATTTCAATTGCTCCTTGGAAAATTCTTGTTTCGCAATGAACGAATTTTTACGGAACAAGAATTTTTGAAGATGTCATTAAAATATTTAATTGAAACTTTGCCAGGCAATGGATAATTCACAGGTGAAGTGCATGTGTATTTGGGATTTGCAATATTGCAAGTATAGAGGGTGAAAGGATTCATCGCATTGGCTATATACCATTCGATAAATCAAGAAAATTCCAAGAACCACGTATCTTTCTCGTTTTTAGATCTTACAATTAGTTTCCGATTTATTAATTGTTAAAAGTTTGTAAGATGATCCAATCAGCGAGCAACTACAGCGGGCGGCAGCTGTAACAGCGGCGACCACAGCAGGTCGCAGCTGTGGCTAAACAAAATATATATATATACATATATGCAATAAAAATAGCTTTTGCTAATGATAAATATTTAGACGGATAAAATGATCCTCCAAAACAAATTAAAATACTTTTTATTCGTTTTAATAGATTCGCGATGATCATTCTATCTATCTAAGAAAATAATATACATTATTCTTTTTATTCTGACTGATTGACGGAAAAATACTGAAGATGACTCAAGGCCCATTTCATATGGATTTAACGACCAAAAAAATCGATCATATAAAAATTCATATAACCAAATTATATAAAATAATAATTCAAAAGTGTTGAATAATTACTTGCGTTTGCGGTTGATGTAAATGGGAAGTGATGCCGCGTCAATGCTTGAAGGAAACTTGAATAGCGATAGAGAAAATTTATTCCTAGTAATAATCTCATTAGCTTCTTTATATAACTGGACACTGCAAATTGATGCTTGAGAATCTGCAGGCAACCTACTTTGATATCTAGACGTTTGAGTAGAGGATGTTGATGCTGTTGGACATAACTCTCGTGCTTCTTCCAAATTTGCTTCGGATACTTTTTTGAGTTTTTCATAACATAATCTACACTCATAGGTATCTTCTATTACATCTTTGTTTTCCAACTTTTCAACCATCAATAATCCATTTACTACATACCAAATACTTTGAATGGCCGCTTATGGTCTTCATAGACAAACATTTTACGAACATCTTCGAAATCCGGACATGTCTTAGATTTATCGGAACTAAACTTACTCTTTTGCTTATAGTTGAGATATATCTGAAAATTTGAATTCTGATTAATTTTGTGCAATTACTTGAAAATACAATAATTGACTCCGAACAAATTATACTTCGACGGAAGGTCTCTTATACCCTCCACGGAAACGCATTTATATATACAAGCCAATATACTTTATTTTTCTTCCATTTATGTTAAATGTTGATTTATACCGATTCTTTAACTTATTTCTACTTTAAGAAATGATTATTATGATTATTATGTTAAAATTATTATGATACGAGCTTATACATAATGCATATGAGGCTTAAACGTGTAGAAATAGCCATTGTCTTTACATGGCCGTATCTCCAGAACGGATCACGATGTCATATTACAACTTGGCTAAAAAAAAAAATATTCAAATTTGATGAAAATCAAAGGTGGGGTTTTTGAGAAAATCAATTTTGTGAAAAACAACTTTTTCTTGTTTTTTTTTTTCATTTATCTCAGAAAGTTTCTAAACACTCCTAGATTTTTAGTTCTAATTTCAGGTAGATTCCACCACTAGAATGCAGATGGATTTGACTGAAATTCTAGTCTGAAATTCCAGTTTAATCCAGGTTTTTATCCAGGTCCTGGATTTTTGCAGCTAATTACGAAAAATTGAACTTCATGTAGATATAGTGTCCATATTTGGTGTTGCAATGCAAACAATAACACCCAAACTATTGAATCAAGCTCACATATTTAATTTTCAACTTTTTTTAAATTCAGTTGAAATACACAAAATCAAATATTAAAGTTGAATTCATTAGTTTGGGTGTTATCATAGGTATGGTACCACCAAATATGGGTACCATATTTATAAATATCCGTGTACTTTAATTTTTAGTAGTTAGCTGCAAAAATCCAGGTCCTGGCTATCCACTCGAATTTATCTGAAATGACAGCCTGGAATTCCAGTGGATTCCACCTGAATCCTACCTGGAATTCTAGTTCGGAATCCAGGTTGATTTTTTCAACAAGATTTATTGTCAGTCTCATAAGTCAGGCATGAACTTTTGAAAGCTACGTATGTTTGCATATAACATTCATTTGCAAGTTCAAAAAATTTCAGACATCTGATCAACTGGTGTATGGTACTTGCAAAGACATAAAACGTGAAATTGTTCATAAGACGCTGTGTTAAAATTCTCAAAAGCGATTATTCAATTACTTTTCTCTTGTGTTACATAGCTTGCTGAAATTTTAACTTGAAATTTTAAGCAATATTAGCTTACCATTTACAATATTTATAAATTTCTGATTAAATATTCATATAGTGATAGAACTCTTTTAAAAGAAAACGAGCCTAGACTATACTAAAACTCATGAATTTTTTTTAGAATGTGTTACAACTTATTTAAGGAGCAATATTGATTTAAATGTTCTCATTTTCTCGATGACTACGAGAAGCTCGACCGATGTGACAAACTCGCTTTTTGCTACTATATTCAAGTTTATTGCGGAAAAGTTAGATTACAGAAGTATTTGGTAGATTATATGAGAAGATCGGGGTTATGTTATACGGTCGATTAAGCGCACACGAGAGTATAATTTTTGTTGAAAGTGCTTATTTTTCAATTTTATAACATAATATTATATAATAACTAAAATTCATCTTTTCTAATATTATAATGCAGAAAAGTCATATATTTTCAATTATTTATTTTAAAGTTTAGTTTTGACTAATATAGTAGGGTAACAACTACCGTTAGATTAGAATGAGGTATAGTAATAAATTTTATTATTACATTAATAAATTTAATTTGTCGTTGTGCTCAGGAAGAAAAATTCTTATTTGCCACAATTTTATTTTTTTTTAACACTAATTTTTATTTTTACAAGTTTAATTGTAAAATGACGATGTAACTCATGCAATAACATGATTTGTATTAATAATTAGAAATTATAAATAATTACAGAAATCTCGTTAATTCAATTCTGATTGTAAATATAAACAGTGTTTAAATATATAATTTATCTTCATAAATAATATTGAATTTATTGAATTTAAAATTATTTAATGAAGGCATAATACAAAAATAAAGTTCCTTAAACTTGGAAAGGAAATGACGGTTCGAATAAATATACTATTAAAGAAATTAATTACGTGGTTCTTTTTGTCGTTAAAATCTTTATAGTGTATATGTAAATAAAAAGTTTTTACGTTTTATTTTCGATTCTAGATAAAAGTAGGTAAGCAGATTAGATTAAATGTACTAATTTTTAAATAGCTGACAATATTACTAGTAGGTGTTACTTGATTAGAAAAAGTCTTAACCAATTATAAAAAATATCATATCAAGCATTACTGTGACACTGATTTACAGCGACATTGATTTATCAGTCTATCTATAGAACTAAAGTAAGACTTTATATCGCTTGAAAAATTGAATGATTAAATAAATTATAAAAATTTATAATATCCTATAACACGAAAATAGAAAGTAAAATAAGCTGTATAATTCAGTAAAGAATATTGTCTTTCACGGCTTAAGTTAGTGTCGAATGATTTTTCATAGAATTTCCTAGATTATAATATAATTCTTGTTTATATATAAAAACTTACTATTATAATTAATTATGGTAGGTTTATTTATTATATAAAAATAATGTTCTGTTACTTTGCACGTTTGTTTTCTCAAAAACATTTTTAATCAACATTTTATCAGAAATTGACTGTTTTGAAGAATGTATGTACTTTCAAATTTGTGTGTGAGTGTCTCTGAAAGCACAAAGTTAAAAAAATGTTTTAAAAACATTTAAAAAAATTTTAAAGATATTCAAAATGTTCACAGGCATTTTAAATGTTTTTTAGACGATTCTTAGACGTTTTTCAAACTTTTTTCCCACTATTTGCTATTAAAGGTGCATGTATTCTTATTAGAAAGGAATTCTAGTAGAAAGATATAAATTTTCTAAGAGAAACTAGCTTTCATTTTAATAGATACACGGTGGTTTGTATTTTATTTTTCTATGTTACTTCTCACAATTAATTTGTAAAATTAATGCTACCCATGGATTTTCCCTGTTAGAATGAACTTAATAGACTTTACTTTTATAAATAACATAGAAAGAAAAACATACTAACCAATATGTATCTATTAGAATGAAAACTAGTTTAATTCTTAGTTTAAGCTTACGACAGTTTTTTAAAAGATATTGACAAAAAACTACAAAACACATTAAAAATTCATACCGCGGCGTAATTCTATTTCACAAGATTGCTTTCGAAATTTTTTCTATATAATATTAAAATCTGAAATTATAAATACACATTTATAAGTCGTAAACGATCAATGAGATAGCAAAAAAATTTGGAATTTCGAAAATTCATAACAGACTTTTGTTGTTTGAAGTTTGGTTTTTAGGTTAGAATTTTTTTCAAATAATCAAAAAACTTTTTTTAGTATTAACAATATATATAGGAATCTAGAGGACTTTAAAAATCTCCCTATATTTGTTGGGAATATCTTACTGAATATTTTTTGAGCACCAACGAGTTGAACATTGCATTGTGCTCAGTATGGAATCTGTATGGATCTCACCTTAAATTGTAAGTTTCGTAATTGATTAAAAAAATCTAGAACCTGGAATTCCACCTGGAAATGCACGTGAATTTAAGAAGAAAACCATATAGATTCCATACGGAATCGAAATGAATTTCGCATGGATTCTATGTAAAATCTATGATGTAATTTTGGACGGATTGCCATATGGAGTCCGGATGGAAATCCGAAAGAAACCTTATGAAATCCATGTGAAATCTATATGGACCCCATATGGATATTTTCAACCAGGGAAGCATGCTTTCAACTGGGTACGGCACCCACTGGCTTGCCTACCTTAATTTTACTCATTTTTACAATTGATTTTTGCCATTAAATCCAAGTGGAAATAAAAAAATGTATAAAAATGTAAAAAAAGGTACAACAAAGAACGAAAATGTGTATTTATGTGTCCATTGGAACTTGTAAGAAACTGTAGAAAATATGCAATGAAATTTAATGAAGATCATTAAAATCCTATGTTATTTATACGCATTAGAATGTATTGACGGTTCTTTTTATTTTAGTTAGTTTTTAATTAACTTATTTCTTCAATAAATTAATTCATTTTATACCACATTGTTACATTAAAAACAATTGATTTCTATTATTATTATGATTTATTAAAGTTAATTACAATCCTATGCTAATTATGTACAATAGAAGTCATTGAAGGTTCTGTATATGTTGAACAATTAAAGATAATATATTTTGTGTCGCCCGAGCAAAGCGAGAGTGGCAATCACACGAGTCGAGATAACCTGAGCCCTCGTGTTGCAAATAGTATCTTTTTATAGGCTGTATCTACATCAATCCGCGTGCGTATGCGTGGGCGTAAATAGTGAGTGCTGCCAACTTCTAACATTTATTAACATTTGAAGAATCGTATCGAGTGTACCATGTAACGTACCTTATCGAGTTTGCAGGTTAAAGTTGACATTGTTGACAAGATGAAAATATATTTCTTACAGTGTACTTACAAGGAAAAGTCAAAGAAAGACCATTTTCTTCTAATATTGTGTTAGATAAGTGCAACTTTTTTAAATAATATTAAAATTGCCAGACCAAATTAAAATGACAGAATTGAGACTTTGTGTAATCTGTTTCATTTTGTTTCAGACTTTTTTAATGAAGAGAAGAAGAAATATATTGCCATTGAATTATTTATATATAAGCACGGATAAATAGTTTATAGACATGAGTAGTGTAGTATGGGTTAAAGCGAGACAGGCGTGGGGGGAGTGGGGGTAAGCGCGAGGAGAGGGTTAGGTGGAGGAGGAGTGGGGGCAGGCGGGTGGTATTGCACGAGAGGGTTATGTGGAGTGGTGGCGTGGGGGCAGTCTCGTGGTATTGTACGAGACGGTTATGTGGAGTGGGGGCGTGTGGGCAGGCGCGTGGTATTGCATAAGAGGGTTAGGTGGAAGAGGGAGTGACCGTAAGCGCGTTGCACGGTGGTGTTGTTAGGAGGTGAAAGGAGTGAGGGTAAGTGGTGGGAGCAAGAGAGAGAGAGAG
>UELV01181361.1:0-64807 GCA_900490015.1 Megastigmus stigmatizans
ACATAGCAATGTGGCATTGTCTCGCAGCTATTGGATATTATTTTTTCCTGAAAGTGCACATAATTCCCTACAAAAATAAAAAAAAATTATCTCAATACGATGAAAATTGACCGAGTTACAAGCATTTGAAAAATGTCAATTTTTCGATGAAAAATTTTGTTGCGATAATTTTGTTGCGCAGTGTATATATGGGTGATTCCACGCGAAGGGAAAAATAAAAAATTTTAAAATCGCTGAAACTTTGAGAAAATGTTGCATACTGTGAATTTTAAGGATCTAATTACTATCAAGTCTTAAAGATGGGCAGCTCAAAGAGATCAGAGTTACAGCGCTTCAAAACAAGTAATTTTTATCAATTTATATGTCAAATGGGAATTTACATGTAAATTAATATGTGATAAAATGACTTGTTTTGAAGTGCTGTAGCTCTTATCTCTTTAAGCTGCCCATCATCTATAAGGGCTTAATTTAAAGTGCTCAAGTCAAGGAAAATTTTAAGTCCTCGTACGATGAAATCGATCATGTCAGTCAGAGTTAGATTTTCAAGTGTATGTATGGGTTATATCGACGAATCACAGACCTTCACCAAACATTCTGAAAAAATTCAGACATATTCTTGAGGTACAATGCAAAAACTTTTGTATATACTATTCTTACGATTTTATCAGAAAATTTTGAGATAAAAAATCACAAAGGTTTGAAAAATCAAAAAAAAAATTCCATTTTTGGTGCATCTTAGAGGCTTGATAGTAATTAGATCCTTGCATATAGGTCTCAAAATTTAGAAACATGTTTTGGATATAGAATGCAACATTTTTTCAAAGTTTCAGCGATATTAATTTCTTTTATTTTTCCATTCGCGTGGAATCACCCACATATATAACTTTTTCATATTAAATTTATTTATATAAATATATATACAATTTTAATATAAAAAAAGTATTCATATTATAAATTATATATCATATAATTTAATTTTTACTTTTTATAATGAAATGCTTCTAAAACACTATTCGCACATTTAACGGCGTGAAAATGAATCTAAGTATATAGATCTTTACTGAATAAAAACTTAAATTATTGTACAAATCAATCAAATATTTCGTATTTTTTAACCATTAAAAATGGAGTAAAAATAGAGTCGATTAATCTAACCTCCCGAGTTCTGTAATATCTTAGTGTATAAAGAAAAATTAAGTTTTAAATAAGAGCAAGAGGATCATGTCTTATGCTCAATTAAACAGAAGTAGAGCCATTGCCATTTTCAATAAACTATTTTATCTTTTCCTTTATTATATTACTATAAAATTAAAACTCTATTATATTCCTTCTGTTGAAATTCAACTCTTATTATTAACTTAAAATAAAATATTTTTTAATAATCGATTAACTAACAACTTACGCGGACAATCGTCTCCCTTACATTCAGGTTTTGGACGCTCAGTTGGCTCATCTTTTATTGAGTAATCTAACAAAAATTATAAATTATAAAAACCAAATTCTGTATATATATATATATAAAATAAACGTTTATTACCTTTGAAGGCAGAAGCCACAGCGAATGTACATAGAACGAAAAAAATTAAAGCTCTCATCTTTAACCGCTAATTCTAAATTATTCAGTCTACTTTTTCATCGACAACTTAAAACATAAAGTATTTATGAACGTAGCATGACTTTTATAGCTTTGTATATTCCACCGATAAGTTTTTATAGTGTTGAAAAATATAAAATGTATCACGACGAAGGGGTAATAAAAAACACCAATGCTATAATAAGATAAAAAATGCTATTCACTATAATAAAAAATGTATAACCATAATTATAAAAAAGAATTCAAGATTGAATTTTTTTTCTAATACATCTTATTTATTAAAAATTTAATTTTAGCAAATTAAGTTAGCATAAAAAAAAATAAAGATTTTTTCCCACATACGTATCACACTATCATTAATGGCAGTATGATATAAAACGCAAAATCAATGTTCATAGCCGTAACTTCTACAATACTTTCTATTTCTAATGATTTCTTAGAGACTAAGTTTCTTTGCAATTTATAATTTATTCTTCGATATAAATTGAAATCTTAAATTAATTTCGTTTCCTTTTAGAACCGAGCTCATAAAAATTTTCGGGAGAAGTTTATAGACATAATATAGAGTTTCCTATGTTATCCTATGTGCTTCGTATGTACATCCTATGTACTGAAAATCTCGTATTTTCTTAGTCTTCGAGAGAAATTATAATGTTGGCTTGAATAGATCATCAAAAGCAAAAATAATTATTATAAAAATTAATAACCAACTATGTAAATTTCCATAAATAAAGCGCTTTACAAAGCATATCTTTCATACAGAATCAACATCGAAGTACTTTCAGTTGTCGCACAGCAAATTCTCTCAATATTAACTGCCCTCTCGCAAAAATTACCAAGACTCGTCTTCGAAGGAACAGAAATTGCACTAGTTCATACTTGCGGATTTTTCATAACGATGAATCCAGGCTATGCCGGCCGAACCGAACTGCCCGATAATTTAAAATCAATGTTCCGACCGATTTCCATGATGGTTCCAGACTTTCAGATGATAGCGGAAATATTTTTATTTGGTGAAGGATTTCAAAATACACGATCTCTTGCGAGAAAGGTAAATTGCTTTACGGACAGTATTTATATTATATGCAATGCTTTTTTTAAGCAAACGTTATTTTAAAATATTAATGATAATATATTCAAATAAAACAATTGAAAGTAATACTTTACACTAGTAATAAAATAGCTACATAGTCTTAAAATAAAATTTGGAAAAATGTAAGGTTTTCATGGCAGGCATAAAGGGTAATTAAAAGATAACCATGATTGAAATTTCAGGTGGATACGCTTTATTCTCTAGCTAAACAACAGCTTAGCAAGCAGTTTCATTATGACTTCGGACTTCGCGGAATCGTAACTTTAACCCGATATGCAGGAAAGAAAAGGCGACTTTATCCAAACGTACCTGATGAAGAAGTAAATTTTAGAACTTATATTTTCCTATTTCTAATATTTTTACTAATATTCTTTTTAAATTTTCAAGTATACATTGTCCAACCACGTTCTTAAAAAATTTACATTTATTTATTTGTATAATATTTCTGCTGGGTCTATTTAAAGGGATGAGCTAACCCTACCTAACCGGTATTACAGTATTTTGGTTCTAGTAAAAAACTTATTTGTACTTATGGAAGATGAAGACACCATAGCACTTCCTTGGCGCATAAATCAACATTACGCAAAGTTTTAGCCAGATATTTAAAGACTACTGGAAATGGAATTTTCACAAATTTTTCAGATCATACGTTCAGACGAGAAATTTTTGTGTACATATCATTCCAGCAGTATTTAAATATTGGTCCGAAACTTTGCGAAATGGCAGATTATGGCTCAAGGAAGTGCATTGATGTCTTCATTTCGCATAAAGCTAAGTAGTTATTTTACTGGAACGATAAAATATGCAAAATATTGTCATATCGGTAAGGTAGCATGCAACCATTCATTAATTTTTCTTTAAAAATTATGTACTTTATTCATAAACATCGACAATTATGCGTTAATTTTGTTTACATGCAAAGCAGCATGAGGTGCATGTTTGTATATATTTAAAGTAGTGCCGAAAATTATCAAATAACGTTAAACTATACGTTTTGTAAATGTCTTTTTTTCGATATTGGTATAAAATAAAATCTATTATTCAATTATCCAATTGTCCCTCAATTTTTCCTAGAAAAGTTATAGCTTAAATTTGATTACCATACCGTGCAGGAAATCACCTCAGTCTTTATGCACGTCAGCACGAAATCAGCTTAAAACATTAAACCAAACTTATATCTCAGTAGTAAACTTATATAGAGTCCGCACACTCTAGGTCACGAATTTTGCTGAAGCTATTCTGAGACATTCTTTAGCCAAATATGAGGTAACGCGTCTCAGCGTTTGTGTCAAGAGATCGCAGGGCCTTAGTTAAGGCACCTTTAGTCAAAATGAAAAAAATGAAAAATGATGGTTGTCTTAAACCTTTATAGTAGGTACACTGAAACAAAAATTTGATAGCGTTAACCCAAATCTCCGACAAACTTCTTGAACGTGACAGGCGAAACCAGAAAATTCGGCAAAAGCTACCATGCTAACACGGTTGCGTCTACCTGAGGGCATTGACGCATTACTGACCCAGGCAATTTTACCGAACTTTTTTTTCTTACGGCAGATACATTGATATACATAAAAGAATGTGGCGATGAACAACTAAAAATTACAGATAATGAACTTTTATTTTCAATTTTATACATTTCAAAGTGAATTATAATAGCCTTTTCATTCAAAAGTTAAGAACGATCTGAAAATAGAATTAAATTTCGGTCCTTAAAATCAAAGGCCCTCGATACCATCAATATACGAGCTTATAAGTTCACGTGGATGCAATACCTTAAAAATTATTCCTAAAATATTATTTTTCATCAGTTGCATCACCGAAGAAACTGTATTATAACGTGTAGAACTTTTATTATGAACTGATATTAGCTTTTATGTTTGAAAATGCGTCTACAATACATAATATATTTATGTGCCTATAACAATGCCATTTATAATCTAACCGTTACAGAATATTTACATAAAAATGCTATACTTTGTTTAATAATTTCGCTTTCGCGTACGTAGCATTCAATAAAATTCGCTATATAGTTTTTCAATTTCTCAATTACCTTCTTTTTCTCAAAATTTGGAGCAACGCTGCTGCTACTTTGAAGTTGATGTGTATATTAGTCGAGTCAACACTGATGAAAACTAATTTTTTAATAATTATTTTTAAAGTATTGCAGCCACGTGTATCCCCGTGAAGTAAGTGTATCAAGGATTGCAATGTAATTTTTTGGAGGACATGTTTTTTTCTTTTACAATATATATAAACGTTAGCTGTATCGTTGGTGTCGAGCACTCTTAAACGTTTATTTCCATTGTATAATGCGTGCAAAATTAACTTTATTTCCAATTAATGTTTCATAACATACGTAAATAAGCGTTAATAATCTCTTATTGATTTGTTGCGTGTGACATTCTATGTAGAATGTACTTTGATCTTGCTATCAATATTTAAAGGCAATCACCATTTTTCATTTATTATACCTTATATAATTCAATGGGCCTTAACACGGACTTTAAGATCATTAGCACTATGGGCTGAAACTCAGTGACACGTAATTAAAATAGAAGTTTTGATATACTAGAAGACTAGATGAGTTGCAATTGATTCCGCA
The DNA here is from genome assembly GCA_900490015.1 of Megastigmus stigmatizans. NCBI lineage: Eukaryota > Metazoa > Arthropoda > Insecta > Hymenoptera > Megastigmidae > Megastigmus > Megastigmus stigmatizans. Next base: position 5,290 of record UELV01181361.1, read on the forward strand.
AATTATTGAATAAAATTATCAAAAAAGTCAGAATATGCATCTTGGTATAAAAATAAATAGTTTTCTAATCGCTACGTCCAAGATAGGACGTCCCGTGGATCGAAAAAAGCTCAGTGAAAATATTTGATCTCTTACAATGATTGTTTTTCTGGCTGCAATAAGAATTTTTCAGTTGCCCTCTCATGCTTGCTTAATTTATTTTACCTTCTTAAAAAATAAAACGAATGCGGCCATACTGAGATATTCCAAAAGAAATAGAGCAAAAGAGCAGTAACAGGCTTATTCGAATCGCAGGTCATTATTCTTGCCATGAAAGACATGAACTTAGCGAAACTCACTACGGACGATCTACCGCTCTTCGTAGGGATTACATCCGACCTTTTTCCTGGAGTTCAAGTGCCTACCGTTGACTATGACGAGATCATTGGTTACATAACTAAGGAAGCAATCAAATTGAAGTTGCAGGTAAAGTATGAAAGCTTCTTGACGAAAACAGAAACGTCTTTCGATATAATTAGCTTGCTCTCCTTAATGAACTGTTTCTTTGCAAAAGAAAAATAGCATTTTCTTTTAATTACATTAAAAGTAACTTAAGAACAAACTACAAAGTCATAATTATACAGATGAGTCATTCATTTTATAGTTGTCAAGCTGTTCACAGCGAAACATAGTAAGCTTGGTATAGTGTTTGAATTGTGGTAGTCCACTTGTCTACTTAAAAACTTCTTTATGATTTTTTATTAGCATAACGTTAATAAGAGGTACGCAAAAGCACTTATTGTTTTGATCCGCGAATCCGAATTGGAGATTTAATTTTTATCGAACATTCGATTAATTTACAAGCGGTAACTACGCACAAGTACAGCCATTGCGGTTAGATCCTCTAATTAAACGAAAGCAAAAGTTGAGCAATAAAAGTAAGAGAAAGTTCGTAAAAGATGACAGTGGAAAAGTTTTTATCGCGTTATTTTGCTTCTCTCTAGCCTATCCCTGCGCTTATCACAAAAGTAATCGAACTTTACGAGACGAAAAACTCGCGGCATTCGTCGATGATAGTCGGACAGTCGAACACAGGAAAATCGGCCACATGGAAAACGCTGCAGAACACGATAACGGCGATGAAGAAAGATGGAAAACCCGGTTTTAAGGTCGTGCATGTATATCCCATGAATCCCAAGTCCCTGAATCTTGGCGAATTATATGGAGAATATAATTTATCGACGGGCGAGTGGTCGGATGGGGTGATTTCTGCGATAATGCGAAAAACTTGTGCCGGTAAGGACCTCCTCGCAAATTTTCCTACCCGTACGACAAGCTTTTTATTACACGTGTCGTAAACCCATCCAACGATTATTATTCGACTATATTTTACAATTCGATGATCCCGCCCTTTTTTCCACTCCTACTTTGAATATGGAGGAGCTCTTAAAGGCAGGAACGTTTCTAACAAAATCATATTTTGCGCTATTCCGCGGCGTCAAGAAAATTTATTCCATTCCTAGAATTCTACTGATAAGACGGCTCACGCTTTAAACGTTTTTAAAATCGCTTTTCGCGATAAAGAACAAGCCGCAACAAAAAAGTTAAGACGTGACTGACATTTCCAACAATGCTAATCTACATTTATGCTACCTATATAAATAATAACTCTATTATTATTTTAAATATTCTTTTTACCAGTTTTTATAAATAAATTACTGCAGTATATAAGAGAAATTTATAAGTGATTAAAAATGAACTCCATAAATGCTAGACTTTCCATAATTTATAGCTACGATGGAGAAGCGGCTTTACCAGTGCAATACTCTTAATATATATCTTATTATCCATTATATAGATTTTTTTATGTCTCTAGATGAAAGTTATCTTTCTCGATCCAATACCATAAAAATTAATAGGATTCCTAAAATTATTTATACGAAGGAATATTCTCATAAGTTACGGAGAAAGGTAATTTTGAACCATATCTACTGTGCATGAGAAAAAGATCAATAAATATCTTAATCTATAACATTAAATTTTCTTTTTTTTCGATATTCTTAATTAACAAATATTTTCAATTAACAAAACTCTTATATTTTATATATTGTTCGAGTGGTGATCCAACTATAAGGGCATTATTTGTTGTAGCAAAATAATAATTAAGCCATCTTTTTGGTCACTAATGCAGGAATATTTACAATAATATTTTAACCTAGTATTTTCTAAGTTTTATTTATGTATTAAACTCTTCTCTTTTAAACAAAGTGTGATCATGTGCGTAAATTCTATAATACCTTTTCATTTAAATTGAATTAATTTATTGCTGTTGGCGCTGTTACAAATGTTATAAATTTTAATCATTATGTCAGTTTTAATAATTCTAACTGTGAATATTTAAAAATTTTATTTCTATTAATTATCTACAGTAAAGTAAACTTTTTTTTATTTCAGACGATACCCCAGATGAAAAGTGGATTTTATTTGACGGACCGGTTGATGCCGTGTGGATTGAAAATATGAATAGTGTCATGGATGACAATAAAGTAAGAGCATTTATTTTTAGGAAATTAAAGTAGGCCAACTTTATCTTTCTTTATTTTTACATTACAGAAAAATTTTTGAATAATCCCTTATTTTATCCTACTGTAAATGACAGAAGCATTACACCTTTCATTTACGTCAATCGTTAAATTCGCTGCGAGAATCCTATATGTTATAAAAGTAATAAGCCACTTTTATGTGATGCATGAAAGTAATTCGACTATTTTGAAATCTAATATCGTTATTTTTATATTTAGATTTATGATATATTATCAGAAACCATTTGATAAAAAATCGAATTTAAAAGCGGAAATATTTTGTTATTTTTGGACACAGATATAATTATTCAAATTTCAGCTATTAATTACAAGAAAAGTATTTGTTCTTAGCAAATTGGTCAAAACTTTTTTTTAAATTTTGATTCTGTATCCTATGACGATGATCCATATGCTCATTACTGCCATTTTTACTAGTACACGTACATATCAGGACAGGATATTCAAATACTAGATACTATTTCACAATAAATTAGCCTTCTATATTGGATTATTGTTACTGATTTTATATACTACGAACTTGTAGTTTATCTAATAAAAACACAACGCGTAAGCGCGAATTAACTTATAAAACTATTAAAGGCATAAGTTCTAAAAGGAATATTTACATCTTTGCTAGAAGTTATAAAATTTACTGTGGGTATAATACAAGCCAAATTATTTGTGTTTACATGAATGGTCACTATTCGGTGATGTCTTTAGTAAAATTTATCTCTAACAATATTTATCTTACTAAGATTTTGACGCTTATCAACAACGATCGAATTACACTACCAGATCAAGTTTCTCTGCTATTTGAAGTTGAAGATCTTGCCGTTGCATCCCCGGCAACGGTTTCACGCGCTGGAATGGTTTATAATGATTATAAGGATCTTGGATGGAGACCATATGTTAACTCTTGGCTGGATAAGTTCAAAAATCGACCTGCGTTCGTAGAAGAAGTAAGTTCAAAAGCATTTTCATTATAAGCGTGCTTGTAAAATAAAGTTTGAAGAAAACTATATTCCAAAACAAATTGAAAAACTTAATTAAAAATTTAAAAGTTTTATTGCCAATGAAGAGCGTTACGCAACTTATTTAATCAAAGCTCATTTTGAATTTTCATTATGTATAACTTACACATATTTAGAATTATGTTTTGCTTATCATACTGTATTTTCTAAGTGATAAATAATTCAGAAAAAATAAACTTTTACATCTCAAATATATTGTTTTCTTTGTAAATTCTAGCATTTTATGTCATCATAGAAAAATGTAGATAGTAATATATTTATAATATTGTGAATGATATATTTAAAATAATGTTATTTATTTGAAACAAAATAAATTAATGTTTCTAAAATTACATTTCTGAAATTTTAGACAAACAAATACTTCGACATGTATGTGAACAAAGTTTTGGATTTCAAAAGGCATCACTGCAATGAACTCGTTCCGGTAACGGAACCTAATGCGGTACAATCGCTTTGCAAACTGCTGGAGGTCCTAGCAACACCAGAAAACGGAGTTGAACTATTGGAGGACAGAGATGCTTTTAACTCTATGTGCAAATCATGGTTTTTGTTTTGGTAAGTAATTATTATATGCATTATGCATTCTATATAATCCTTCGCGACCTCTGGCGCACTAACATACCGTTTAGCAATGTTGAGAATACTTTAAAGCGAATTGTCTGAAATTTATCAATATTTAGATAGTCAAAGTACATACATTTTCACAATTCAGTTGCATTATTTATCACTTTTTTGCTACTAAAAAAACTTGAGCAGTGAATAAAACTACGAAACTAGAATAGTAAAGTTTTATGGCATTTAATTATATTTCTAGAAAAAAAGGATATTAAAATCAAATTTATCACTACTTTCCACGCAATAAAAAGTCCTTTTTTATCATCACGTTACTTAAAAATATTCAATAATTTTAAAATATATTGTTAAACTTTCAATTGTGATGAATGCAAAACTCAAAATAAAAACGTAGACAACTACCTTACTGGTTTTATATACTTTATAATCATGCCATTTTCACTCGTTTCCTCAAGAGAGCGATTTTCTTTTATAACGTTTCGGTTCCTCTTTATTAAATTTTATGATTTTTTTATTTTCCTATCCTTATCATTTTTTATTTTGTCTATATTTATATCATGAGTTACTGATTAAAGTATAAAATATTAACATACTATATTTTTGAAATATTCGTAATACAGAAGATTTAGCTACCACAATTTTTAATAGATCAAAAATGTGCTTTTTACCACTGAAGCAACAAGCGCACAAGTAGATCGTAAATTTTAAATAATAAGCTGTAATTTTTAAAACAAGTAATGTACCATAAAAACTAATACCTCGAATAAAAGTCGCGATGGAATAAAACAGATAAAAGCGATTTAAAGTGTATAATACACGATAGAAAAGAAAATCATGATGTTGAACGTGAAGTAATTAAAAAAAATTAAGATTTAACGTTCAAAGCTAAAATTAAATCATAATTACTGCACTGGTCATGTATCAAAGAATAATTCATACTTTTGTTTGATAATCAATACGCAATTGTATGTCTATACAATACTATGTGTTGTTGAAAAGTAGAGTTTATATAATATAACAACATAGTATTATAACAATTTGTTCTTTCATCTAATAATATAATTAATTAATTTATTTGTTCAACTTTTACCTTTTGCCGCCCAGAATAATTGTAAGACTTAAGTCATCAAATAGCATTTTATATATGTACGTAATATGCAATAAATTTCTTCATACTCGCTAAAATGAAAAGATTGCGATTTGAAAAAGAGCGGAAACGCCTAAATTACAATGGAGAATATAAGGTTATATAAGATTTGTGCGGAGTTTGAATAAGATACATTTGAAAGCATAACGATGATTCGATGAAATTTTCCTTCCTTCCTTCCTCGCGGCCCGGCGTATATATGATTCGACGAATCTCGTAAATCAAACGCGGCCTGGGAAATTGACTTGGAAATACCATAACACGCGGGCAGCATGATCTGGTCACTGTGCGCCTCCGTGGACGAGGAGGGCCGAATAAAAATGGATAGTTTCGTGAGGGAGATGGAAGGCTCCTGCTTTCCCCTGCGCGACACGGTCTACGAATATTACGTCGACGTCCGACAGCGCCAATTCGTCTCCTGGGAAGAAAAATTATCGCCGACCTGGAAGTTTGCTGCAGAGTGGGTATAATATATATATACATGTATCTCGACTCGTTTCGTCCCCGCCACAGTACACTTACACGAGTCCGCGCAGCCTCTATATATACGCGCCAGCCAAGCTCTAATGCAATTTTTTCCAAGTTACCCGACGCTTTTCTTGCCGCGGCTCTTGTCGCTGCTCGACCGCCGACGCTATACTTATACGGATTCTCATGATAATGACGGGGAGAAAGAGAGCGAGAGAGCACGATAAGTGAATAATTTTTACATTTCATGCACATTTGATTTTATGCTGATGTAAAAATGAACCGCGCCTTAACTGCGTTACCGCACGTGCGCGTCTCAAGCTCTGCCTCTCGCTCTCGCTTCACTCTGCTTTTTATACGGAAAATTTCTCAACTGTCTTGAGGGGATTAAAAACTTGGCGACTTTTAAGAGTCTACCCTATTCTTTCTTATCCTGCGAAGAGATTTCAGCCTTATTCTAGTTGACTCTCTCTCAAGTATCGTAATTGTTTTTCAGCTTGCCGTTTTATGCAATTACAGTGCCCACCGTCGACACGGTTCGTTATGAATTTGTCGTAAACGTACTTTTGACACACGGATACCCAGTGCTGCTGGTCGGTCCAGTGGGAACTGGAAAAACCTCGACGGCGCAGTCAGTGATAAGTTCGATGAACCCTCTTAAATACTGTCTCCTCGTATTGAATATGTCAGCCCAAACTTCGTCTAAAAACGTACAGGTATTATCTATATATAGCATTTCTTGTTTTTTCTTTTTTTTTTTCGGACGACAAAGCCTCTGCGGTGTATTGCTGGGCAACGTAAATCGAGAAGCTAAGGGTGGAACCAGCACCGATCTAATAGTTAATTCAGATCTTACACTCGTTATAATTAACATGAATATCCAATACTTCAATAATTAACTATTAATTAACGGAAATAAACTATTTCCGTTTTGATGATGTGCACCATTACCGTAAAATTTGGCAATTTTATCCGTGAACGAAAATATTCAAACTTTTGACACGTGGAATAATTATTACAATTGTGAATCTCATGGATCAATTCTGAGTCATCAAGAGATCTGCGCCATATGGGGTGAAACAACGTTTTTTTTTCTCGAAAGCTATTCTGATCAAAGGCAAGCCTTTGTGTTTTCAAAAAAAAGCAAGTCATCTTATTATGAATACTCGAATACGTTTGGGTATAGGTTTCGATTATTGATCGTGTGATTAAATATGGTTTTCAATATTCGATTTAATTGTTTAATTAAAACTGGGTAAAATACTAACTTTAACAACTGAACAAGATATCGTTCCAATTAATTTGAAGTTATAAAGTCAAGCGAAACTTTTATATAGCGATATTAACTGCTACGAAAAATCGAAAGAACATTTAATTACTATAGTTATAGTAAAATTGTTAACAAAAAATTGCAATGATCTTTTTTACAAATTACTAATTTATTATTGAATTATTGAATCAATAAATTAATAGTAGAAATAAATGTTTTAGTGGCAATATATATAAACTGCTCATTATTCAAAGTACATGATTAAAATTATTTTTAATTACTTGAAATCATTCAACAGGTAGGATGTTTTAAAAACTTATTATCTCTAAGCAATTTAATTTTACAATAATATCGTATAAGAAACCAAAAAAGAAAAGGGTACAATTAAAAAGCATATCGAAAATACTTGAGAAAACTGTCTAGTTTTTTTTATTTCAATTTTATTCTCTCAATATTTTTTCATGCATTTTACGATAGAGGTGTTCCCGAAAAATCATGGTTTGAATTTTCACGAAGCTTGTATCAGGAAAGTGCACAGTGTGCACTTCATCTTTAACCTCATTATTATTCTAAGAAACGCGCATCTGACTTTACAACCAGGACGCTATCGAGAGCAGAGTCGAGAAACGTACGAAAGGGACTTACGTGCCAATCGGTGGTAAAACAATGATCACCTACATGGACGACTTCAACATGCCTATGAAAGAGGAATATGGAGCTCAGCCGCCTCTTGAGCTTATTCGACAATGGATTGGTTATGGATTTTGGTAAACAAAAAAACCTTCATTCAAACAATTATATTAAAAAAATAATTCTCTTATGCTATCAATTAAATGTGTTAATAACAATTTATACATTATGAGGATTCAGGACTAATTTTGTTTATAAAAAGAAATTGCTTAAAAAATATATATCTGTAATTCCCGTCCATGATTACTATAATTCCTTTGTTGAACTTGATAATTTTAAGCACCTTTGATGAATAAACAATGTTTCACATTTTTAGCTTATATTGCGTTTATTTTTGTCTGCAGTGCCAATCCGTTATCTCTTTTAAATATAAAATAGCGATTGCCTGCACAGTAACGTTCCAAGGTAATAAAACTTTTTGCTATAGGTACGATCGCCAGAATCAGAGTTTAAAATACATCCAGAAAATGCAATTAATGGCGGCAATGGGTCCACCCGGTGGTGGTCGAAATTCGATAACAAACAGGCTGCTTTCGAGGTTTAACATCATCAACATGACGTTCCCCGCCGAAAAGCAAATCGTGCGAATATATGGCACGATGCTGAATCAGCAGTTATTAGAATTCCACCAAGAAGTCAAGGGTCTCGGTAAGCAGCCCTCACTTTTACCCGGGGCAAATTCCCTTAATGGATTTTTCGATATTTTATCTCGGATGGCGCACACAAAGAAAAATTAATATTACACTTTGGAAATTCACATTTTTTATTCCGTTCTTCCTTTCTTCCCCCCCCCCCCTTTTTTTATATACATAATAGCGAACGACATCACAATGGCAACCATAGGCATGTACAGTAGTGTCATTCTTAACATGCTGCCGACGCCGATGAAGACGCATTATTTGTTCAACTTGCGAGATATTTCCAAGGTTAGTGGAATCGTAACAATGAAAATGGGATAAGTTTTTTGTTTTGATTTATTCTTATAAATATTATTAAGCTTTTAAATTAGATTCTTCGATCTAGTATAGACTTGATAAAGTGTAAAATCATTATTTACAAAGATAATAGTTATGCATAACGTAATTATATGCTTGTACGAATTCTGAATGCATGCTTTTCTAAATCGAAAGACGATTTGCTATTGTATATAAATACGTTTTTGTCAAAAAATCTTTCAAAACTAAATTTCATTGTCTTCATTTATAGGTACTTTAATATTAATACATTTTTCTAAAAAAACTTGATTGGATATTATATACAAAAGTTAACTGAATCGAAATTATATCAGATGAGGTCACATGATTTACAAAATATGCTACATTAATTTCTACTTTTTACGACAAACTTAAAAACAAACCAATTCAATAGCCAAATATTTTTTTTCGAACAGTATACGTAAAATTCAGTTTCACACACTTTTGCCTGTGTAAAAAACCACATTATAGCGCGCATACAGTTAGCGAGTATAATAATATATTTCGATACTAGTGCGTAAGGCAGGTACCGAACCATATTTTTTATAAGTGAGTTTCTAAAACTCGACTCTAGATGCCTTTTTAGTGTGGGTTAAGCAACCAATTTGTTTTTTCACGAGTGAAAAAATTGGGTACTTTACACACGCTAAACTGGCATCTAAAGTCGAGTTTTACGCACTCAGTTTAAAAAAATATTCAGTGCGTGCATCAAATAAATTCAGCACGTGTGAAATAAATTCGGTATGCTTAAAATAATTTGTATGCGCTCGTTACGAAAAATAATATAAAATAGTATACGCAAATAATGTTACGTTAGAAATTATTTTATTCGTTTAATTATTGCAAATATCCGAGCGGAACTTTTTCTATATAAAAAATATTGATGTCTTTTTATTACAATGAGTCATACATAAACGATATCTTTAAAAAATGATGGTAAGCTTCTGAGTGTAGAGGAATAGTCGACCAATCGGAAAAACTCAATGGACTGGCACCAGAAATTGATTTTTTCCAACAAACTTATTGCTCGCACCTAAATCAATCCATTTTTAAAATAAATGCTGTCCGTGCTGCTCTCTGTAAGGCTTGTTTCTAGAGACATCGGCATTCTCCATTTCTCATAAATTAATTATCAGATTTCGCAAAACCATTCGTGAATAAGCGCATATAGTTCAACGAGAGCTATAACAAACATAGTCACACGAGGAGTTTTCAAATTGTAAAAGGAAAAAAAAAGGGACTGATTCAAAAGGGCTGGGAATATCGCGGAAAAATTGTAGCGAGTGCGCGTAGCTCCAATCGGCGCTCTATTGTAATAAATACGAAGAGGAAAATTGAATTGGATCTCTCAGCCGACTGCTGCTGCTGCTGTCGCTACACGCGCATATATATGTACTTAGACGTATACACACAGAGACTCAGGGTGCACACTTTTATTTTTGCAGGTCTTCCAGGGCCTGCTGCGCAGCCACAAAGACGCCCAATACTCGAAGCAGACCTTCCTACGCCTCTGGATACACGAGATCTACCGCGTCTTCAGCGATCGACTCGTCGACGAACAGTAAGTTGCTTTGCTTATCCCCCCCCCCCCTCACACGCAGACACACTGCTCGCGCCTGCACCCAAGCGACAAATCTATACAAGACGGTATATGGAAAAATGTTTCTCTCTCTCAAAGAATCCATCCTTTTTGATTGAATTTTTGATTGAACACTTCAACGGTACATTTGTAGAAATTTACCGTGTGTGTGTGCGCGCGCATGATAAAGCTTAAACCGACTTCTGCTCTTCTTTTTGGCGACATATACGGGGCGAACTATACGACAGCCCTCCTGCGACAACTCCTCATCCCGTGTTACACGAGTATGTCAACACCAGTTTTCCTCGGAAATTTGCCGCGACATGCTTTACATTTCATTATTTTTGGGAAAAAAATTGAATTAAGCTGTGTTTGCATTGAAGACTGGGTAAATTCTAGAGGAGGGCAATTGTGATGCTAACTTTTACAGTGCATATAGTGCTCTTTAGAAAAGAGCGCAGATATTCATGGTATATAGCTTTGTCATTGCGCGACAAATAATTAGATCGCGCGCTCTATCCGATTGTGCAACATTGTTACAGCGCGTCCAGCTGAAAACATGTCGAAAAAGTACATTGCATATAAACGAATTGTCCCTTTTTTTTCTTCTTAACAGCGACAGAGAATGGTTTGTTTCTGCAATGAACGAGCAGCTCGGCCAACACTTCGAAACATCATTTCATACCCTTTGTCCAGAGAAGAGATCGCCAATTTTTGGTAAGTAACTTACTTTTGCAGTATTTCAATGACTGAGCTTTTGTTTTGAAAAAATAATTACTCGCATAAGGATACTTCCGTAATAGTAGGAATAATAAAATTACACAATTTATATTTCACCCTACATACCTATATATACAATGTTGCTGCAGAAACATTGATATTTCGTTACAATAGTTTACTCGAAAACCTTAATTGCATCATTGTCTTCAATATTTGCGTATAAAATACGTAAAAGAATATTCATCTCTAATTAGTGCAAACATTCGGAAGGAAGTTTCTATGATTCGGGAAGGAAAAGCAATCAAAATTTGTGAGCCGCGAGCTATGGGCCAATGGACTTGTCTTATTAGTGCGATTAATGGGGGGGATATAGAGGTTGAGTGCTATATTAAGTTAACGAATCAATTGATTGCTAGTAAAAATACAGCTATTAAATATTCCTGAAGTTAAATAAGTATTAAGTATATAGGAGAAATTTCACTGCGATCTTTTGTTAACTCAAACGTTACAGAATGTGAAATTTTACTTCTTCGATATTATTTTCAATTTTATTTTATTTGAAAAATACATAAGAAAACTGTGTTTATATACCATTCAATAAACACTTGATAACGCAAGTATTTGACATTTAATCGCTTATCACAACTTTAAAGCCAATAACTCAGTAATTAAATTCCATAAAAGAGGGGGGGGGGGAATGAAATATAGAAGTGAAAGCCAATATCTATGAAGTTAATAGTAATCAATTTCGCCGCCTTTATAAGTAGCTCAGCGACAGCTCCATTTTTTGTCCCTTGGATGTATTAGCAGCTCTGGGCCATCAGTCTTATACATCTTGATAATAAATGTGGTAATTACAATTACGTACTATTACAATGTTTCAGGGCGTCACCTGCTTCATAGTTTGCTCGATTATCGAATTAATTAACAAAAATTAGTATGTAAAAACAAGCAATATGCGGTAGGACTGTGATAGCTAGCATTTTATTAATAAATAATTTCAGCCACTTCTTTTCAACAATGTTGTTCCGCATCGATATAAAATAAATCGGAAGAAACCGATCGCATACTCGTTGCAGGGTCGAAGGTAAAGAAAAACAAAAGTATAGCTTATCTCGAATTTCCGCTGTATAAAATGATTTTGCTGGCCAAGTGCGTGGGCGGCGAGCTTAAAGGCGTGGCGAAAGAAAGCGTTAAAGTCGAGATTTCCGTAAACGTTTGTGTATATGGCGAAAGCGGGTATATACATATATATATAAGCTGTCGAGGGTGGTGGTGGTGGCAAGGCGAGGCGCTGACCCTTGGGCTCGAGCGTTGAATTCCTCGGCTCTGTTTGCGGCCAGTACGGAGAGGGCCGCCGCGGAGTACGAGAAATCAGGAGCTCTACGCGGGGAGAGAGAGAGAGAGAGAGCGAGAGAGAGAAGAAGGGCGAGTACCGCACGAGTTGCGTATAGCCCCCGGAGAGAAAAGCTCTCGTTCGCCCTTCTATTCCCTCTCCCTCTCTCTCTCTCTCTCTCTGTCGTTCTCCCATAGCTCACTCTGCACATACACGCACACAAATGCGCGCGTCTTGCACGTCTCGCACGTCTTATTGTTCTTCAGGGTGCTTTATGAACGCGTGGAACATCTACGAGGACCTGAAGGACGTGGCGGCGGTAAGGAAGTACGCCGAGGCCCAGATGGACGAGCATAACTCGATGCCCGGCGTGGTGCGCCTTGACCTCATACTTTTCCGGGACGCCGTCGAGCACATATGCCGCATCATGCGTGTAATATCGGAGGTATGCTACACTGCAGCAGCCGGGGCTGAAAACACTGGCTAGCTGTGTATATATAGCAGTGCGAGAGGGACCGGGCTATACTCCCTCTCTCTCTCTCTCTCTCTCTCTCTCTCTCTCTCTCTCTCTCTCTCTCTCTGGGGCAGCGAGCGCGCGCCAGAAACGACGTGACTCAACTTCCTCGTTTCCCGCACCTGGAGAAAAGCTCGCTTTTTCTCGCTGATGCTTGCGCTCCTGGTGCCGCCGTCGCTGTCCTCCTTGCTTCCTTCCTTCCTTTTTTTTTACCTTACCACGCCGCCTTTTTTCCTCCCTCTTTTTTTACTTTGCTAATTTCGGCATCATTTTAATTTCAACGAGGAATGAAGAGAGAGAGAGAGAGAGAGAGAGAGAGCTGTGGCGCGCCTGGATTTCCTCTATTTTTCTCCTGGACATACGAGCTTTAAACCCCGCGCTGCGTCGCCGTCGCGCTCGCGTTATTAGCTTTCTCGTTTTCACGTTTTTATATCTCGCTTATAACCATTGCGCGTTCGTGTTTAATTTAATGAAATTATACGGAAATAGGCTTAGATGTTGCGAGCAATTAAAAAAAACCTACGAGCCGAATTAAAATCACTGTGATGGGACGAGACTCTCTTTTTAAAGGATATCTAAAGAAATATTCTGCGCAGACCAATGGGGTGGGTAGGGGGAGGGGAGTTGGTACGCTGGAAAAGAAAGTTATCGCGAGAAAGCGGTATGGAAACATGTTTTGAGCATTAAGCTTCTGGGATTAAAAATATACACATTCTTTTTCCTCGCCATGTGTGTGTGTACACTGCCTGTGTATACTCTCTATATCTGGAGAGCTACGAGAGCGGCTCAACCGATTTTTATCTCCCTAGTATCATGTTTCTTGTTTTTTTTTCCATTGTCCGCAAGCAAGGATAGAGATGAAAAATTGTTTTTAAAATTTGTTGTTGTTTTCTCTGATTTGTTTCAAGTATTAGTACGAGACTTTGCTTACTACTTTTTTCATAAAGTTTCGTATTTTTACGTGACTTATTTTTGTAATTTACAAAGAGTTGTTTTTTTTAATTATATACAATCGCTTAAATAAATTGTTATTAAATTAATAGTATACAATTTTGGTTAAAAAATATAATTACATATAAATTATTTTGAAGTAAATATAATTCATTCTGAAGAACTCGTAAATCAACTAAAATGGCAATGGTATTTGAAATTATAACAAATTTGAGATTATCTTATATTATTACCTACTTTCTACGCGATACTACGAGAAAAGTAGAATTGTAAGAGAAATTAAGCTTTAGAAATATTTATTCAATTTATACAATACAGATGTAATTTTAATGTAAAAAAGAAAAGTTTAATTATTCTATGTTTATTAAACTCAAAAACGATTTATGAACAGATTCACATTATTACTTTGTTTCTTGAATTCATTAATATTCAATGTTAAATAATGCAAAAAAGATAGATCAATAATATAAAATAACAGTCATAAAATATCAATTAGAATAAAATGAATATTCATTGAAGTATTGGTATTTTGCAGCCTAAAAAATTGAATAATATTTTGCAATTCGATCATGCATATGAAGTGCATCTATTATGTTATTATTATTATATAGCCTTTTTTATTTTTATATCCATGTAAAATGAAATTACTTCACTCTATCAATTATCAAAGCCGAATGCAACATGATATAGCTTTTATTTCGCATACATATATGTCAAACGAAGTCAAAGCACCTTTTACTGTATATAATTTTCAAATTGAATAGTGAGTATTACTATAAATGATTAGTACATGTATTTTTCATTCTGAGCCATTTATGAAACAATAATAATAGACGCATAAAGCAGTGAACAGCACTTTTGGAAGCCATGCAGAAAGTTGGAAAATAGTCGCCCACCTCCTTTACGAGTATTCGTTTCGCCCACGAACTTTAGCTTTCCGACATGCTTCACATTTTCCGGATTAATTCCAAACTTTTTTTTTCCAAAAAGTATAACCAATGAATAAGCTTTCTTATTTAAAAAATTAAATTATTCATCGTTAACAATATACAATAATCGGAATCATTTAGTGTCGATCAATGAAATCAAGACAGAAATCGATGAATCAAATCTACAACGATAATTTAACCAAAATAGTCAAACATGTAAGAGATCAATGAATATTCTCATAACAGTTGATGAAACATGTAAGAGATCAATGAATATTCTCATAACAAAACCGTTTAGAAACGAATTTCTGAAAGTAGCAATATATCATGTTCATTAAATGGATCAACGGAGTCTTATCAAAATTCTTTTGCAAGCTTAAAAAATCTATCCCTACAAGCTAATGTAAATATATATATATATATTATTTCCCCGACTCGCAGCTATACTTTCCTCTTAAGCGACATAAATAATTCGTTAGGCCAACCCAATAACAGCCTGTGAGAGGTAAAACTCGCGCACGTATACTGCAACGCGTAGATACATTCGTATACACGGCAGCTGATTTAGAAAAAAGCAATCCGCAGCAGCAGCGGCGGCGGCGGCGCAAAAGCGCTAGTAGAATGACTAAGATTAGGCTTTCCGCACGAAAAGGCAAGGCGGAATCGGGGGTAGGGGTCGGTAATTTGTCCAAACAAGCGCGGAGCAGCAGAGTATAGGGGCTATACACTGTAGAACTATGGCTAAGTAAAAAAACTAAACATTTGCTCAGCCGCGGGGCAACATGCTGCTGGTCGGGATCGGTGGCAGTGGACGGCAGTCGCTCTCCCGTGTGGCCGCTTACATGTGCGAACTGACGACCTTCCAAATCGAGGTCTCGAAACAGTACCACGTGCCGGAATTTCGCGAGGATCTCAAAAGTCTTTACGCCTTGGCGGGCGTCGAGAACAAGCCTTCGAGCTTCCTCTTCAATGACACTCAGATAGCCGAGGAGCAGTTTCTCGAGATCGTGAACAACATGCTGAGCACCGGCGAAATCGCCAGCTTGTACAAGTCCGAAGAGCTCGAGGAGGTAAGAGTTCTCTCTCTCCCCCACCTATAGATCTATCTAATATATAGTTTACTCATTTTCTTGCACGGCCAAAAACAATCCTTTATACCTATATATATATATATATATTGCGAGCTGATAAGGGACAAGAGCTCTTCTTGTATATGCTCAATATGCTGATGATCGATTCACTGATGTTATAAAGTACAATTTCGTTTTATATCGCGCAATGTATCAAGGAGAACAATTCATTGTCACGTTATCAGAAAGTTATCGGAAGAAGAAAAAACCGGAAAGTACAAAATTTGCAAATTTTTTCAAATCTCACGCTAAACCTTAATAACGTATCTCTTGCTAAGCAAACTAAAGAAAATTAGGGCGATTCAATTTTTAATTAAAGTGTGGTTATATATGTACATACAATACGCACTTTAAAATGTTACGAATACCTTTCAATTGAGTCGAGTATAGTTGAAAACTTTTATTAAGAAGCATAATGCTGCCCCGCGCCCAGTAACTTTCTATTTAAAGTTTTGAGTTTTGCCAATCGCAAAAAGTGCGCACAGAGGGAAGAAAGAGAAAGCAAATAGTTTTGCAGATTGATATAGAGCTCTCAAAAAGTTTGAGAAGCTTAAATAAGCATTTTCTTGCCAGTATGGCAGGACTTTAAAAATCACTTTCAAAGCTATATCTCTCTCTACATTATATATACCAGAGCGTTTATTCTCGCTGAATACATTTGTACTCTTTCTCTCTCTCTCTTGACTACCTATTTCACACTACATTGGATAGCTTAAAAAATGTTGGAAAACCATTATACACACAACATTTTTTCCCTTTGAGTCGCGGTCGAGTACAGCAGAAAAAGAAAATTCCATATATGCCTGCGCCCTCGCTAAGTAATTCCCTGAAGCGAATCTCTAGTCGAGTCTAGCAAGAACATCATTGGGTATAATTTGTGATTACAGAGAGCTGCTATATAGGAGCTTGATTACACAAGCGTTTGAGGGCATAGGCATGAATGCGTAATTAGGGGAGTGAAACGAGGAGACTATGGACATAGTTAGGAGTGAAATGATTTTGCTCGAGTGTCCGGCTTATATATTTCAGATTAAAGGCAAGTTGTCGAAGGATGCGATGAAGGCCAAAATAAGCCCAACGACGGAGGCAATCTATGCCTTTCTCATACAACGCGTGCGGGCGAACCTTCATCTAATCCTGTGCATGAGTCCGATCGGCGACGCTTTCCGAAACAGATTGCGCCAATATCCGGCACTGATCAACTGCACGACCATCGATTGGTTTCACGAGTGGCCAAGGGAAGCGCTCCTCGAAGTCGGTGCCAAGTTCCTCATGAATCTTGATTTCACTCTGACCATTACCGGAGACAAGAGGACCGAAGTAAGAGATTCTCCCTTTTCTATCCTACCCCTCTCCATTCCTCTCTCTCTCTCTCCTATTTCTTTGCACCCTATTTAAGGGCCGTCTTTTATTTATGTCCATTATTATTTTCCCCCGAGCCTTCAACGACTTTTTAACTTTTTTGACTTTAATCACGACCATGTGGTTTTTACAGTGCTTTATCACGAAAAAAATAATATTTATTTTCATACTGCTTTGTTTACTAATAACTTTGTTTATACTAATGATTGAAAAAAGCAGATGTAAAATTGAGACCAGCTCGTAAAGCGGTATCGGTAATATATATATAAGTGTGTGTGAGTGTGTGTATGGTTAAAGACTAACCAAAGTCAGTGTTTATCTACTGATACTTTTGTATAAATATGCTGTCTTTGCTGTTGTAATAATTTCGATAGCGATTTGTTTAACAAATTTTTTATTTAAATCGACCCCTTTGTTTATGAATTCATATTTATACTTTGTGTACTTTCATTGTAATTGATATACCTGTTGTTATATCAATTTTGTGAACGCATAATTGTAGCAAAATTATGAATTAACTGATTGTAGGTAGCGTAACTTTTATTTATTTTTCAACAACCCTTATTTTGTTGCAATTTTATTGTAGCTCTTCTACATCTATAAATAGTCATCTTATTCATCCGTAATTCTTAATCATATAGACTTTTATATTTATATATTATAATATGTAGTACATATATAATAGGATAGTTAAGAGTACTTGTTTTAAAAATCAATTAATTAATAGAAATCAATAATATAATACATTTTTTAATTTTTCTATTCGCCTATTTTACAACCTTTAGAAGGCATATTTGAATGTTTTAATTTTAGTTGCTCGCACAATGACCATGTACGTTTATTAATTAAGGCTTAAATATAGCAATTTATTTTCGATTAAACTGTTAAGCCCTTACTGCCACTGGTATCCATATAATTATTTCCTAATAATTTATTTTCGTTAATTTCAAATTTACATTCAGTTAAATCACTTAACGTTTGGCTAAAAATTATCAAATTTAATTGATTTTCTTGCAGGAAATGTAGAAAATAATTGATATGTTATAAAAGAATTGAATTTATTCAATTTGTACTAGCAATGTAGTTCATTCGCAGATATGCATATAGAAGAATTATAAATGGAATAAAATTTTTAATTCTGCGCAACACTTTTTAAGCTGTATATACTAAATGTTATTGTTAAATAATGGATATCAGATATTTTGATCAGTTCTTAGGATCCTTAAGAACCTTTTTATATAGTTCGGGTCTAATTAAATTATTCTGAGCTTTTGCATCTTTTTCTACATGATAATTATATTAATAACTGGAACCTACATAATCCGAGAAATCTGCTTTGTCTATCTACTTAATTAGAAATGAAGTACCTACTCCATTTCTAGGTACAAGAAGTCATTCTTTAAAGTTACAGCAAAACCAGTTTCCCGGACTAAGTGGGTATAGTCTCGTATGTATACATATATTGAAGATGCATCAACAGGACGATCGCAAGATTGTACTATCCACGGATAAAATCCACCAAATTCACCCCTCGATCTATTAACCCCCTCTTAAGTTATGCTTCTCCCATAGGAGAATGTTGGCTTGTCTAAGGCTTAAACTCCACCGGTAGGCTCATTAATTCCTTTTTCATCCAATCCTCGGGAGCTTCACCCAGGATACAATCAGAAACCCCCTTCATATGGTCTGGAGCAAGTATTTGTAACCTCCTCTAGTTTGCTCTAGACAATCCACTTTATCATTTCAATGGGCTCCGCTAAGTACTAAGAACTGAATTAGAGAAACTCGATTTGTGTATTTGCAAGACTTTTCTTAGCTCTGCAACAAGGTCATGCTTCCTTGGATGTTATTCTGGCGTTACCTCCTATTGCAAACACGCTGACAGACAGAATCAATATTCTACCCTTTCCCACTGACTCAGCCAGTATCCTTCTTGCTCATTTTCTATAAGAGTCTTGAATACCATCTGGAAAATAGTTATGTGCTGATATTGCGAGCAATTGATTTTCTATTTTTTGTTTTCGCACTCTTAATATAATTCTTATTTTGCTTTTCAAGAGATTCGTGACAATACCATCTAATTACTTTTTTAAATCTGTATCATTTGCTTTAAAGAAAATTCAGGATTATATCCCTTTCTAGATTTCCATCCCAATGATGTCCATTAATCATTTTTCCTCGAAATACTAGTTAATTATTGCGAAATAACACTTGATAATAATCTGCATAATCAAAAAGTAATAATATATAAAAAAAGAAAATAAAAGATATATGATAATTAATCCTATCCTGTATAATATCAAGCTTGAACTAGCTTTTATCTATATATATATGTGTAAATTACTTTTCATCAATC
Source organism: Megastigmus stigmatizans (assembly GCA_900490015.1). Lineage (NCBI taxonomy): Eukaryota > Metazoa > Arthropoda > Insecta > Hymenoptera > Megastigmidae > Megastigmus > Megastigmus stigmatizans. The sequence goes on from UELV01181361.1 coordinate 24,881, forward strand.
TACGGTAATAGAATATAAAATTTTAATTGAAAAATGATCCTCCTGTGTCGAGGAAATAGGTTAGATGTCCTGAATTTGTGTAAAAGGTTGTATTATGTAAAAGTTTTAAAAGTCATCTAGCAAACAATATAATATCTCTAATAGGACAAAGTTAGAAAACAAGTTTGAGAAACGTCTTAAAGGACGTCTAATTTGTCTGCGGGCGTTTTAAACGATTTTAGACGTTTCTTGGACGTTTTACAAACCGTGCAATATAAGATTCGATTATCTAATTTTCGACATTAATTAATAAAAAGGTGACACAAATTGTAAAAAAATGTATTATTTTACAGTAAAGGAAAGGGAAAGGAGAAAAGGTCGTATTATTTAAAGGAAATAATTTGATTTAGAATTAACTCAGGCCTTTCAACATTCACTAGCTATCCTCTTTTAGGAGGAATTTCTATCGTGTTCGTTTCTTTTATTACACTTTGGAACTCGATACTACATCTGTATTTCATCTTGCATCCTACTTATAAGTTTTAATAAATGAAACTTTTCTGTTTTGGCTAAAGGACACGGAAACGGGGATACCGCCAGATGTACTTCAGAATCAAATGCGCGATGGCATTGCTTCAACCTTTTCTTTGATTCACGACACCGTCTCCCAATTTTCTCGGCGAATGGTCGTAGAGATGAAACGTTACAACTACGTGACGCCTACGAATTTTCTGGAGTTAGTCGCCGGATATAAACAGTACGATTTGTCACCCCGATTCCACCCGTTTATCACTAGAGCTTTTCAATTAATAAGAAAAGCAATTTCGAGCTTGTCTTTGTTTCTATTACTTTACCTCAGTTTCGAGCCAAATATGAATATTATTTCAATACTTTTCTTAAGACAGTATTAATTAACTGTATCGTAAATCTAATTTTGTATAAATAATAGGTTAAAAAAAATATTGATTTAGGCTGAATTTGTAGATAGACGTTGTTACGATATAAATGCGCGCAGTCTCAAACTACAGTTTTTAATATCAATGATTCCGCATAAGATAGATATAATCACTAGATAGTCGAGTCAACTCTAATAATAGAACTAAAAATTATCTCATTTCAGAATGAAAAACAAACTCAAAATCTATCCCTGAATAATCAGCTTTTCAGTGCATGAGAAAATATAAATATTCTAAATTGTATTTAATCAAAGGCTGTGCATTGTTACTTGAAAATATTTCTAAAGAACTCGTAATGAAACGTATCATAGCGTAAAAAGGTGACGATTTTTGCAATTTTAATTTCTCACACGCATCTCTCGAGCACTGTATGTGCCCGTTGTATACAAGCAACACATCATGAATATTCAAAATAAAAGCTAGCTTCACATAACAATGAAGGATAGGGCGGGAGGGCGGCGCGATTAAAGGAGCGCTATCGAAATATATAGGCAGCGAGTAGTATAGCAGCAGATACGCTCGCTACAGGGTGAGGGTATAGACTATGCGTATAACGCGCTCTGGCCTGCACGCTATATACAGGATGCTGGGTGCGAAGCGTTGGGAGCTGTCGGAACAAGCGAATAAGCTGCGCGGCGGCCTGTTCAAGCTCGACGACACCAAGGAAAAAGTGAACGTGATGGCGGTGGAGCTGGTGGCGACCCAGCAACAGGTACAGAACTCGACGGTCGAGTGCGAGGAGACTCTAGTGAGCATCGTAAGTCAGAGGCGCGACGCCGACGAGACGCAGAAGCTCGTTACGGCGAGATCGGTCAAGATAGCCGAGGAGTCTGTCGTCTGCAAGAAGCTCGAGGAGGTTGCCCGCGCTGACCTGGCCAGCGTCGAGCCCGCCCTCGAAGTGGCCATGCAGGTATACACACACACACACACATATATATATACATTATTTAGCCACTATTTCTTCTGCGCTTCTCTCTCCTCTCCTCTGACTCCCCCTTGACATCTCCTCCGCCTGCGCAGATAGCTATCTTTTACAAGATTCACTGCGCTCGAGCTGTGTGCTGCAGCCTTATGTCCTGTCCTCTCTATCTCTGTCTCTGTGTGTGTGTGGGTGTGTGTGTATCTTCCACGGCCGAACTTACACAAGCTTCGATCAAATTAAGCCTCTTACATGATGTCGACGACAGACCCATAAGCCCTATTTAGCACTGGCTGCTGATGCTCTTTTCGCTTACCCATTGAATTTACACGAGTTTTAGTGGATTACCATGTTATAATGTCGATCTTATTTCTATTTTATGCGCTGGCAATCTAATTCATGAAGTATAACGCGTGGCTACGGTTTAATTTGCGAAACAACTTATCCGTTCTTCCATTTGTACGATTTTAACTAAATACTTAACACGAAACTGCAGATTCAAATGAAGTAAAGAATATTAAATAAATGCCCGTACAGGATAGGGAATTTCTCCCTGTAAGATAAACGTTTGAAATTGGTGGCAATGTTACGAGCTCGTCAAAATATATGAATTTACAAAGAAAAAAGAAAATCACTTAAGTTTACAAAATAACACGAAAGCTATATCCACATACAAAGGTAATAAGTAGAAGAACTATGATTTAGATCAGACGTCAAATATATACAGATATAGATTTCGTGTTATGTAAATTTCAATGACGTTTTTTTCAACTTTCCCTTCACTTAAGGCCATCAATCTATTTTATTGAAAACTTATGTTTCGACGAGCTCTAAACATTGCCACCGATTTCAAATGTTTAGCTTTCAGGAAGTAATTTCCTATCCCGTGGGCATTGTCCTTTAATTTCTTTGTAAAAAATATGTATAAACTCAACTTAGTTTTGGTGTGGACATGTAATGTTTGTAAATCTTAAATGCAGAAAAAGAATGTCACGGACAATTTTCCCGAATGATGTTGAAAAATTGCTCATTATTAATTGATCGTTGTATTCACAATCTGTAGAAGAATAATTTACCAAACCTGTGATCGATACAAACACTATATTTTTTATTTCTCATTTATATTTACCTTTTCTAGAAACTAACGTCGAAACAATTTTTTACGAATTTTTCTTTACTGCCACAATGGCAGCTTCGCAAAAAAATAGATAGGAAAATTTATTGCATTAAAGCTAAACGAGTTATCAAAATTGTCGCCCTCTCACTAAAAAGTATATTAAAAAATATTAAGTCATAAAATTTCGTTTATGATCGAAAGGTGGTAAAAGGAACGATAAAATGACTGCTCTAGCATAAAATGCTGCGCTAATAAAAAAATTTCATTCAATAATGGATTAAGTATTTTAGTTTGTTCTTTTTAAAATCATTTTTTTTTTCAATAAATACATTAATATATAACAAAGAAGAACTCTTTATACACTTAAAACCTAAAAAAATATTAAATGACATCTTTGAAGCAACTATAAAAATCTTTAATAAGCTTTATCAAAGTAATTGAACCAGTATTTAATTCTGAATTCAATAAAAAAAAGTATTCTGCTCACATGCACTAAACTTGGAAATATTGGCAATGGAGTAAAATTGTTAATTTTAAAATTGATTATATTTTCTACATACCTAAATACGACGCGTTTAAACGGTTCTTGCCTTGCAATTGATTTAAATATAGTATCTCAGACGAAGTCCTTTTATTGGCAATATAAACATTCGTTTTAAAATGGCATTTAAAAAACTATAACAATATGATCTTGACAAGAGTCAGGTCTCTAAATGCAAGATTTTTTTCTGATCAATCATCCAGTAATTTTAGTTTGATTTAAAAAACTAAGTTTTTAATGTTGCGTATTACCGAAATCGCTTGATTAGCAAGAAGTTCTTCAATAAACTTCTTTGAATTGCAAAGAGCTTACGATGTACCAATAATTTTCAAATGTTGTCCTACGCGTTTGACATAATACGATATATATAATAATACGATATATTATGAAACTTTCCATAAAATAATAAGTTAAATAATAATTATTTCACAGTATAAGCTGCAGCACTACGTTTACGAGCACAACCAATATGAAAATATTGTTTGTCTAAAATTATTCTAAAATCGATTTTATTAAGTTATAAGAACTACTATAAAGAACACAATTGAATAATGCAAGTATGCAATACATCATAATTACGATATAATTTAACATGTTTTAGGCTTTGGATGCTTTAAATAAGAAAGACATATCAGAAATGAAGTCTTTCACTCGACCACCAGCTAAAGTTGAAATGGTGATGGAAGCTGTGATGATCTTCAAGACCTCCGAACCAACATGGGCTGAATCTAAGAGGCAACTGGGTGATGTTAATTTCATAAATACGGTATGTTTAAATTATTCATAATCGATGTTTTACAAGATCATCCTTATTATAATGAAATGATTAACTGTATTAATAATGAGAATATGACTTTATCGTTCGAAATGATTTGAAAAATATAATAACTTAAAAAAAAAAAACTAAAATTCTCATACGAATTAAAATTATGATAGTATTGCTAGTTTTTCATACTGTATATCTGCTGTAATTAAACATAATTACTTATACCATTTCGCTGAACACCAATGATGTAAATACAGTTTATAAATTATGAACTTTTGGATTTAAAGATAATATATTATCTAAGCGAATAATAAAAACTTAACGCAAATTAGATCTTGACCTCTATTCCACAGACAATATACTGAAAAAATTTGCTCTATTTCTAAAAAAAAAAGCTTAAGTAATGACATTACAGTTTTATCCTGTTCCATGATTAAACACTTGTAAAGCTAGAATTCTAATTTTAGATTCATTAACGATATGCAAATAAAAATTTCAAAAAGATATATAATAAACAATATTTTGTGTTAATTTAGCTTAGAGATTTTGACAAGGACCATATCTCAGATAAAACGTTGCGTACTATTGGAAAATACACCAAGAATCCAGAATTTGAACCAAATAAAGTTGGACAGGTATCCAGTGCGGCCAAATCACTCTGCATGTGGGTGATTGCTATGGAGCAGTACGGAAAGCTTTTCAGGTTTGCAATTAATGTCTAACTATAAAAATATTTCGTCAATATCTATGCTTGGAAAACTTACCGAATCAATAAGGATTTCTTAAATTGCCCAAAAATATTTTATTTTATAATTTGATCGATTCATTAATTCAATCTAATTTAATAGTAAATTCTATTAAAAATTGCCATGTAAACTTTTCTCATAAAAGTTTCCGTATAAAAAGCTAGGTATGAATAGTTTTTGTAATAAAACGATACGAAACGAGATGTAATCGATCGCCAAAGCTCCTTTTCACTTGAAAGCTGATTAATTAATCTGCTTGTACAAAAAAAAAGGGAAAGAGAGTGATACGAAATATGCTCATAAGTTTCGGTATAGAGTGTCAGTGTTCAATGGGATAAAAAAAGAAGTGCATAAAAATGGAAACTGTGATTAAAAGGAGAACTCACCTGTCTTTAGAATCGTGGCTCCGAAACGGGAAAAGCTTGAGGGCGCGCTGGCGTCCTTAGCCGCGAAAGAAGCTGCTCTGACTGCGGCGAGCCAGCAATTGCAAAAGTTGCGCGAGGAGTTGGAGCGGCTGCAGCAAGTGTACGACGCAAAGATGAAGGAAAAAGAAGACTTAATTAGTTTGGTCGGTGCTTGTTGCCTTTACTCCTTCCCTAAGCCCCCCCTCCTCCCCTACAACCCTCTTTCCCTTCCACTTCTCCTTTAATTTATTTTTTTTCTTTCCTTTTTTTTTTATACGTCTCTTACTCTCATTCGTCTACTCTCGCTTTCCTTCTTATTACATTCCTCTTTTGCACTTTCTTTCAATTTTTCCTTATTTATGCCGAGGGAAGCCGGCGCGAATCTACTTGCAGAAGCACTCGATCATTCACAACTTTCCACTCGTACTTTCCAGTTATTTCTCTGTACAATTATTTATTTCCAGACGTATAATGCAAGTTGTTAATTAACTTATTAATTATCGATGGAATTATGCCTTTAAATGGATTTTTCAAAACTTTCTTCTACTACTGATTTGCATTAGAGACAAAGATCTTACCAATGAGTTATTGAATTCCGATGTGTACAGTAAATGCTAGATCAAAGTATATACCATTCCAATTCACTTATTCGCTTAATCTCGATACAAACGTTAAATATAGGAAATCGAGATATAAAAAAGTATAGCAAAACCAATTTACATTTGAAAAAAATACATCAACATTTACAAATGCTATTTATATAACAAGTATAATGACACTTATTTATATATAATTTTAAAAAACACCATCAAACAGTTTCAAACTCGCGAGTATTACATGTCAACGACATACAAGCAAGACGTGCCCAAGTGTGATATGTATGTGTTCATGGGTGGACGTCTAGTACTACTCGAAATAAGCTTCACAATGTATTGCTCATTGTTGAATTAAAACAGTAATATCATTTCACGCTTCACAATATCTAATTGTAGAATGTATTATAATCTTTCAAATTCAAATTAAACATTGATTAAGACTATATAGTTTCTTTTATAACTTTAAACGTAAAATTAATTGATATACACGTTTCTTGTCATTTTAGTGTCTGCAATTTCTCAATTATATTCACTGACCATTTGAGACAATAATTAACGAGTGTTAAAAATTGATAGAATAATTATTGATTTTTATCTATAATCTATGAACTAAATTGATCGACATTTGTTTTATTTATAGCAAACTTTTATATAGGGTAGAAGTCCCATTTAGTAATTATGTTCCAATTTGTGTGCTTTTATCTTATAAACGCTCATAAAAAAAGAACAAATAAATAAAATTCATTGAATAGATTTTTGTTATGAAACTCGAGTTGTAATTTCTCAGTTACGTTGCATACGTGTTCTTATGGAAAAACGAAAGGTCATATTAATGAGGACAAAATCGATTTATTTTAATTTAAAAAAAAAATTATTCAAAACTCATTTGAATAAAGAAAAAAATTGTGCACTTTTAAGAAAGAGTAGAAAGTTATAAATTATCCTTTTGCTGATAAAAAAAGCTCAAAATGAAAACTATAATGCATTTATAAACGAAAAAATTTTCTTCAGTTATCCTATTACTGTAAATATGATATATATATATATATATATTACAGTCTCAAATTAAGAACACTCATTTGACGACTGTTTTGTTCTTTCGTGCTTTACAAAAACTTGGATGACTTCCATTTCTTTGTTATACCTTCGTACAAAATGTGGAAAGAGCGTTATACTACTTTTTAGCTCTAAAATGATTCGAAGGTATACCTAAACCTCCCGCCAATTTTCCAGTTATATACTTTAAACAGTCAATTCGCAGCATACAAAACAAGTGCGATGAATGTATTTAATTAAAGTCCCCGCGCGCGGTTTGCATATAAGTTCGTCAAAGATTTGTAGGTCGATATATAGAGTAAAATTTCTATACTTTATGTTCTAATGGTATAGGAGGAGATGCTGAAGTTGAAGCTGGAGCGGGCAGCAATGTTAGTGGACGGTCTATCGGGCGAACGGGTCAGATGGGAGAGCAGTGTTCAGGAGCTGGACGGCATGTTCGATGCGTTGCCGGGCGATTGCCTGATTGCTACCGCCTTCGTCTCTTACCTGGGACCCTTTGTTTCTAATTACAGGGATGAACTCGTCCGCCTCTGGACTCAGGAGGTAACCTTTTACACAGAGGAGTCCCAACCCCCCTTAAATAAAGTTATTCCCTCTGGTACTTTCAATTCGGACACTCCCACTCAGCGAATCGCCCTTTTCGCTTCGCTCTGTATTTATTTATTTTCGCCTGTAACAATTCGACATCTTTGACGAGCGCTTCGCGAAGCGTTGATTAAATATTTATACAGTCGCTATATCAAAAGTTGTTTAATCAAATCTTAAACAGTCGGAGCAGCTTGAATTGAAGTTTTTCTTTTTGTTTTAATTATGTAACGCTCTTGATATTCTTTGGAAAGTAAAAAAATGTAACGCGATTCAATAGATGCACTTGGTGTAAACTGTCATTTAAAAGTTTCCGCTGTTGCTGCTCCTGTAAGGGAATACTAGTGAGGCTATTTAATTTGCGTGCGGAGCAAAGTATCAAGCTCTTATTGAAATAGACTGTAAATCTTATAGCTCGGAGTATATGTAAGTTTCTTATGCAACAGCAATAAAAAATTTCTTAAAAGTTTGGCCTGTACCTTTATCCTCTAATAACGTGGTAGTGCCCTCCACCCCCACCCCCACCCTCCTCTTTTTTCATTTCCATGCTAATTTTTCGTTTCGCGCTTCGTCTCACTCACAAACAAGATTCTCCCCGAGAAAATCGATATCGATGCTAGCTACTTTACACCAAACTTGAGACCGGACGAAGTTTTTCCTACCTCCACCCCTCCGCTAAAGCAGCCGTGTGTCTCCGTCGCACGCGCACACTCGCATATCGCTCCCCTGTCTCTCGTACGGAAGTGAGAGAAATAAAGAGAGAGAGAGAGAGAGAGAGAGACACCTTTATCCTTGCCTCCTCCTCTCTCTCTCTCTATGTTTCTCTCTCTTGCCGAGAAAAGCTCTTTGCAAGCTCTTTCCCCCTCTTACTCTTATATATAAAGGTCCTCGAGAAAGAGATTCCGAATTCGCGGAGTTTCGACGTGAAGGAATTCTTGAGCGACCCGACGACGATCCGAGAATGGAACATCCAGGGCCTGTCGTCGGACGACTTTAGCACTGAGAACGGAATAATTATCACGAGAGGCACGAGGTGGCCTCTGGTAATCGACCCCCAAGATCAGGCCGTCAAATGGATTCGAAATATGGAGTCGAAAAACGTTAGTCCTTAACACTTTCATTTGCTCGCTTTATGCTCTAAACTTGTAACGAGCTTATGTAATACTTTGACCTTCATTAAGGAAAAGCCGGATATGAGTATAGCTACCTGACATTTCATCGTTTCATACTTTTTTTTCCTTCAATTTTTAATACTTAATTATTATGAAAGTTGAGCTCAATTCTATGCGAGTTACCGAAATTTGGGCTCTTCTCAAAGAATGTTTAAATATTGAAAATTAAAAACTATAGTCCACCGACGTCCACATAATCATTTACTTTGCAAAAATAGCGACTTGATTCGTTAGACAAATTACTACAATTTCTTTAACATTAAAATTTACGTAGAATAATTAGTATTTTTGACTTTTGTTCGCATATTTGTATCAATTATCATAATTAGACTACCGTGTTATTGAACATAAAAAAAGTACATTATCTTATTTTCAAGACTCAAGAATTGATAAACACATTGTAATGATAGTTAATACTGATTAAATGTTACGCTAAGTTAATCTATTTAAACAACGAAATTAGGCACTGAAGATTATCGACTTTGGGCAGCCAGACTTCACGAAAATCCTCGAACACGCAATTCAGTTTGGAAAGCCGGTTTTGCTTCAAAATGTGGGCGAAACTCTAGAACCGGTGATGGATTCTGTACTTCAGAAAGCTTTTGTTAAAACAGGTTTAATCCTTATTTCTGCCATATTAACGTAAGTAAACGTACTATTTTGATGCTATTTAACTCTTTGAAGTCCAGGAAAGTAATTACTGATTCCTATTATTCTTAATATCGTTAATATTTGTATCTAAACTGTTATGCGTACATTCATGATACCAAAAATCTACTATCACACATAAAATCATGTAGAATTAACTTTTTAATGAAAGACTGCATAGACAAGTAAAGCAAATCTATGCAAAGATAGTTTTTATAATCTATAACGTATAATACAATTATTTTGTTCTCTTGCATTAAGATATAAAAAAAAAAAACAATTTTGTGAAAAATACATTTACGCTAACATTCGTAAAACTTTTTAAAAAAAATTCTTACCTGGTAAAAAAAATATAATAGCAGAAGCAATAGACCCTTTTGAATTTCATAATATAGATACACAAGCAAAGTGATACATATACAAATATATGCATGTATCAAATTTGCTTAGTTATCTGGTCCTATATCTATTAAGTAAAGTTCGAACGAACTTTTTACTTAAATGCCTTAAGCATTAAATTAACAACTATACCCTGGTAGAAAATTATCTAGTTTTATCAGGGCGCCTAGCTTATTTAGCGGGACGCCCCGATAATACTAGATAAATTTCTACTAGGGTACGATTTGTTTGTTAGGTACAGTTTTCTTAAAACTTTCATAATATTAAATGATCACTTTGCTTAACTCCCGACAAAAAATTACTCGAGTATAATAACCAAATTAATAGTACGTTATGTTAAACGGTTGGAAGGAACATACATTACCTTCTCATGAGACACGTTCAATAAAGGATTAAAGACTAGCCGCAACCACGACTAAAAGATCGACCGCGCCCGCGCGCGCGCGCGCAAATATCGAGTGCGAAAAGTTTGAGAGACTGTTTGAATTATAGGCAATCAGATAATGATTAAATTCAACGACAAAATGATCACCTTCAACGACAAGTTCCGGCTGTTCATCACGACGAAACTGCCGAACCCGCACTACGCCCCGGAGATATCGACGAAAACCACCTTGTGCAACTTTGCCATTAAGGAGCAAGGTATATAACTAATAGCCGCACGCATGAGCAAACCTATATGTACATGTATATATATGGGCTTCGATCTTGGAGTGGTCTATAGCGGGATTCGTTCCTACCCGCGCAACTCGTTCGAAATTGAGCTTTAATATTTGATGCTTTTTGGCCTGGCCGCTTCAAGCCGATCCCCTTTCCTCTCCTGCACCAGTATATACTCACCACAAGCGCTGCTATCTCTCTCCCTTTATCCGCAGGTCTCGAGGCTCAACTGCTTGGCATCGTCGTCAGGAAAGAAAAGCCCGAGCTCGAGGAACAAAAGGACAATCTGGTCCTCACCATTGCCATCGGGAGACGCACCTTGAAAGAGCTCGAGAATAAAATCCTCTAGTACGTTTATTTTTCACCTCCTTTCTCTCTCTCTCTCTCTCTCTCCCCCTCCCCTCAACCCTCGTTCCTAGTTGCGACGATTTAAGGCATTCCTGTTTCTTTTGTCCTTCCTTCATTTTTTTTTGTCTTACATACACTTTTTATTGCTATACAGCACGCTCCGCCGCGAAGAAAGATGATCTTTATTTACATCCAGCCTTTAGATTTATTTCTTGCTCCCCTTTTTTTCTATTTATTCTTGTTTCCCTCGCCTTTTGTCAGCTAGGATGAAAAAAAAACGAGCAACGTAAGTATTCTCCGTCTCTTCCTTTTTAAAGTCGTGCTCGCATTTTTTCATTTGAACATTTTAACCCCGTTTCTAGCACTGCATCCAAGGCTGATTTTTATTTTTAAGGAAAAAAAAAGTAGAATAATACCGAGGGCTTATTTCAGTTTGTTGAGCGTATCATCCGGTTCTCTTCTCGATGATTTGGACCTGCTTACAACTCTGCAAACATCTAAAACCACTGCCATTACGATCCAAGAGTCTCTTGTAGTATCCGAGGAGACAGAGATAGAAATTGACGCCGCGAGGGAGGGTTATCGGCCATGCTCCAAACGAGCGGCACTGCTTTTCTTCGTTTTAAACGACATGAGCAAGATAGATCCGATGTACCAATTCTCTCTGGATGCTTATATATCTTTATTTAATATATCGATCGATAAAAGCCCAAAGAGCACGGAACTCAGCGAAAGGATCGATTCCCTAAACAACTACCACACTTATGCTTTGTATAGGTACTTTGTATATAAATATACAAAAAAATTAAATATATTATGTATATGTTAACTGCTAATTGATTGCAATATTTGTTGAAAGCTGAAAAAAAAAGGATATCAGATTGCCACAATAGACACTGCTGATGTGGTTTAGATTTTGCAGTAGTATTCTTAATAAAGAATCATTATAGTTATGTATATTAAGGAAATTCAAACGGTCAAAGATAATTACGTGCAGCTGATAAATTTTTCATACTGATTTTATTTGCCTTTCGTATTGGATAATTTTCCATTTATCGGACATTTCATAAAGACACAAAAATATTATAAGTATAATCCTTTTATTTGAAAGTAAAGTCTATGAAAGTGTTGCGAAAGTACTAAAATATTGCAAGTATAGCACAATTTCCATTCGCGGTAGAAAGATTATATGTGCATTGACGGCTTTCAATGAAATGTCCCTTTGATTAAGTAACCTCAAAGTGACCTCTTCTCGCATTCATAATCCAAATGGCAAGTACAAACTTAGTTTAACTAACTTATACCGTCTCTATACAGAAACACGTGCCGAGGCTTGTTCGAGCAGCACAAACTTCTATTCTCCTTCCACATGTGCATTAAAATTATGGAGGCTCAGGACAAGATCGTCCAAGCCGAGTACTCGTTCCTATTGACTGGGGGCATAGTTCTCGACCGCGACAACCAAACGGTAAAGCCCGTGGACTGGCTGCCCGAAGAATCTTGGGATAACATCACCGAACTGGAAAAACTTCCCGGTTTCCATGGCCTCATTATGTCTTTCGAGCAGGCGCCCCGAGACTGGAGTTCCTGGTATATTGACTCGTCGTCTATTCCAAGCATTGAATACATTATTTAAACATATAGTTCTGCCCACCTTCCCCGTGGGCACTGACTTTGATATGCAATGTGGTTGAAAAAATACCGCGGAGCATGATTTTCGTTAACGAAGCTCTTCCTACTTTCATTTACTTTTATTAAAATCGATATAGGAACAAAATAATCAGATTTCTTAATCATCAAAATTGCCCGAGTCATTTAAGCCAAACATTTGATTAAAAGTAATCTTCAAACTAATCCTCGATAATTCTGCTGTTAATACCGTTTAATATATGGGATATTAAAAATAAAAAATAGACATGGAGAATCTAGAATAAAGTAGTGCTTGTATGAAATGAGTTGTTGTGTTGCCTTTGACTGAGCGAAAGACTCGATGCACACTCTATAAGGTACGTGACGGACCAGCCCGAGACCGAGGAGTTGGTGGGCGAATGGGAGGAGCGCTGCACTGAATTCCAGAAGATGCTGATAATACGGAGCTGCCGTGCGGATCGCATAACGAGTTGTCTGCGCACCTTCATTGTGAACAACCTCGGGCACGCGTTCGTCGAGCCACCAGTCCTCGACGTCAGGGCGGTCCTCGAGGACTCGACCGAGCGCACACCCCTGATATTCGTCCTATCACCGGGTGTCGATCCCACAGGCGCACTCATGCTCCTCGCCGAGAACAACGACATGGGCCACAGGTTCATGACGCTGTCGCTCGGACAGGGACAGGCGCCGATCGCCACCAAGTTAGCTTATCATCTATAAACAAATCATTATTACGTTTGCACCTCGAGTTAATGCCACTAACTATTATTCAAGATACATCTTAATTACTGTTTTATTTCTATTATTTATTATTATATTTATGATGCATTTATGGTGGAAAATTGTGTTGATCTCTTTCAAATAATCCTGTTTGAAATTAGTATTTATTCATTGATACGTATGCGGAAAAAAAGTAGAAATGAAATTTCTTTACTACTTTCTTAAGCTGTAAGGTTAATTATTTGCTTGATTTCTTCGGTCATGTTTATGTTATCCCTTCACTTATTATTTAATTTGTTAATACATTCTAATATTTGAAAATTTTATATGAATAAATGTAATAAGCATTAAATGCACGATTTTCTTCTTTTTAATAGAATGATTGAAGTTGGATCTAAAGAAGGCTCTTGGGTGTTTCTAGCCAATTGTCACTTGTCATTAAGCTGGATGCCGAAACTAGACAAGATTGTAGAAAATCTAGGAAGCAGTAAAAATATTCATCCGCAATTCAGGTAAAAAATAACTAATAGCAATATGTGAGAGGTTGAATAAATAATAGCATTTGTTATCGGTATCACTCGATCATATGGATAATTTTAAATAAATATTTGAATGAAACTGATGTTATGTGACGATGTTAATAGCATAATCTTCCAAACTGTATGTACACACACGTACGTGTTTAAATATCTATAGGAACTAATTTCATATTTTTTAAATTATGTCATTACATCGCCACATATTTCATTATCGGCAATGTGCAATAAATTAAAAAATATATGTGTGTAAACTCCTGTTCACATGCCACAATATTTTGGTCAAACAGTTACTATATAAAGGATGAGTAACCTTAAGCTAAACGATAATTCAATTGCTCCTCATTGTATAAACCAATTTCATAAAGTAATGGCAAATTTTGTACTTCATTTTCATGCTTTTCAATTCAAAATAATGCTATTTTACCGAATTCACTGCACAGTGCTTTTTACTACTAGAACTTTTTTTTATTACTAGAACTCGTAAACACTCAATTAGAAATATCTCAACTCAATTAACCATCTCAAATTTTCGCAACATCGCAGAAATTAAAAGGTTCACTGGAACAATAATAACCATTGACCTACCTAAATTTGAAGTTCACTAAAAATTAAGTGGCATATTTAGCGTAAACAAGGATAATTATTGTAATGCAATATAATTAAACAAAATTTCATATAAAGTAAAAAACACTATTTATACTAGGATGTAGTATGCGTATCTCCACAAAATAACTTTTCATCCTTTAACAAGGTTCCACGAATTTCATTTATTTATTATTAATATCATATATAGAATAATTACAAATTCAACCGTTGTATATATTTCTATATGAACCTATACTACGCTTTTATGCGTAACAGAATTTTTTTTTAAAAATCAATATTGTTAAATATAAATATTGATATCCAACACAGATGCTGCAAGTCATCCATACATAATGTCACTATAGCAACAATCGTCTCTTTTGTTGACATAAAATTCGTCGACAATTTTATCAAAATCTGTTAGAATCTGGTATTAGTATATCAACGATTATTTCGAAAGAAGTAAAGAGACGATAATACTTACTTAAAAGTCACATTTATTACAGTAGCTGTGTCAGAAGTTTATGTGTAGAGGTGGTGGGAGAGAAAGAGAGAGGGAGAGTGAGAACAGAGAGAGAGAGAGAGAGAGAGAGAGAGGGTGGGGGAGGATGAGAACGAAGGGAGCACACTAGTTGAGATTTGTGA
The DNA here is from genome assembly GCA_900490015.1 of Megastigmus stigmatizans. Taxonomy (NCBI): domain Eukaryota; kingdom Metazoa; phylum Arthropoda; class Insecta; order Hymenoptera; family Megastigmidae; genus Megastigmus; species Megastigmus stigmatizans. The sequence continues at coordinate 39,915 of UELV01181361.1, forward strand.
AATAAGTGAAATATGCTGGGCCATACGCTGTGCATGACATTTGAAAATGCGGCAAAGTGTACCCGTATGGTCTAAAGTTATACTTTGTCACAGCGTAATAGCTTTCTAGCGTGTAGGGTATATCTGTTCAGAGTCAACACCGTTCGTTGATGCAGCTCTTACAAGTTAGTTCGACCTATTTAGACGGTGAGCGCGAGTTCCTCCCGCTGTTGGTCTCTGGACGCGAATTTCTAAGCGCCCAAAACTATTTCGCGCCTCTCTCTCTCTCTCTCTGTGCGACTCTCGGCGAAAACCTGCCTTGATGTAAAACTCGAAGCGCAAACATCAAAATAAACTTTGATTATGAAAAATAACGGATTATTGGACCTGCTTCGTTCTCTGCGTGTGGCTCGAGTGCAGGCTTATATACATATATATTAGGCATAGGCCAAAGCCACCATTTTCAAATAATTTCAAGAAATATGGACATATAATCAGCAGATCTTCCTATCTAAAACCAAAGGGGAGAATATTTCAATTTCAAAGACAAGTTTGGAAAGGCGCGCTGCTCTTTTCGACCCCGCATTAAAATAACTTTTCACCCTCTGCCAACTTTTTTTGGAAATTATACATATACAGGGTGTGTTAAGAGCTAACATTATTAAGTTCATTTTATTAAGGATCCTGTCAGTTATCGTTCTACTCGAATTATTGTTATGCCCATTAGCAACATCTAAACGAAATCTCAGATCAGCAGCCACATAATTATAAAGTTGAAAAAAAAAACGCTTTAATGAATGAATTAATGCACCGCAGTTCGCTTATAACCGCGTTAATATAGGCACATGCAGCTTTTATACTCTTCTACAATTGTGTGACTGACTCGACAAATACCTAATACATGTTCGCCTGTATGCACAAGTCGTAACTGTACAAGCGCAGTATAAATCGAGGTATAAACACATCCACGCGCAATTCGCACTCGTGCAATCGCAACTTCGTTCCGTTTCTCTTCACCAAAGACACTTCTATACATGAATTCGAAAATCCAGACGTGCACAGTTATTTGCCCCTAGCCAGTTTCAAAACTGGCAAGTCTGAATAAACCCTGGGATATCAGTCAATCGTAGGAGTGTAAAGGAGCATGAAGCAACTCTTTTAAATTGTTTTCGCGGTTTTATGTAATTCCTGCAGAGATACATCGAAATTGATGAAAAATTAGTACACCGTGATAATAATAAATACGAAATTAGTACAACGTGATAATAATATATATATGCATATGTATCTATTTACTTGTTATAAAAAATCTCTCGCGTATTTTATGACACATGAGTAAAACATTATGCACAGAGTTTCTTAATTTACCTATATATCATTTTCATTAAACAAAACAAAACTCCGCTGCATAATATATACAGGTTTTCTTAATACATTGGTATTCATCAAATTGCATTGTGTAACTTTTTCAGCTACTTTGTAAACTCGAAAAATGTGGTTTCTTCCACTTTAAACTGTGTGTACACAAAACTTTATCGCATTTTCCCGGGTATACGAGTTCACATGGTTTTCCGTATATATACGTCGAGCTCGCGGTCGACTTTTACCGAACAGCTCGCTGTATACGCAGCAAATTCGCCAAGCATTTCGCATCTAGCAAAATTTGTTGAGCTCATGTCCAGCTCGCGTTTATTCTCTGCATACATGTATAAGTGCATTTATGATTATTGAATTACGTGTAGTGTGAGTGACATAATCTGCTGTATATCTCTCTCAATTTTTCTCAATTCGCACACTTGTTTTTAAACCCTCGCACGCGGATTCAGTAAATATCTTTAAATTTGACGAGATGAAATTTTATCCTGTAGCGTTTGAATTCAAAGATGGAAAGCTCTAAACAAAATCACGACTTAATAGTAGGAAGCAGGAGCACGATATTGTGCGCGACTGTTGAACATTTTAATCGATATCATGCAACAATATTTACTAGATTTAAGATCAGGAAGACCTTCATCGTACACAATCAATAAGAAATTTATCAGAAATAATGTTCCTTTTTATGTACAGATTGTGGCTGAGTTCGAGTCCAACACCCCAATTTCCCATATCCATCCTCCAAGCCGGAATAAAGATGACGACGGAACCGCCAAAAGGACTAAAAGCCAACATGAAGCGTCTCTACGGATTGATATCCGATACTCAATTTGAATTTTGCTCCGCAAAAGCAAAATACAAGAAACTCTTGTTTTCCCTTGTCTTTTTTCACTCTGTGCTACTCGAGCGAAAGAAATTTCAACAGCTTGGATGGAACGTGGTATACAGTTTCAACGATTCCGATTTTGAGGTAATTTATTCTTTGTAATAGTTTGAGGATACAAATTTTCCAGAAAAATCATATATATATATATATATATATATATAACACTTTTTTTAACCCATTGACAGTACAATTTTCTATTGAAATATTTATTTAATATTTATATACTTTAGGGATGTTGAATATTCTGTATAAAGAATTCAATATGGGAATTGCAAAGCCATCCTTTTTCATTTCGACGTTAAATTTGCAGTTTTTATAAAAACATGATAAAAGCTTCCAAGAACATTATTCGAGGGGAATATTTGTAATGCAAAATAATGAATATTAGTGCAATTTATGAAATAATATTTAATTTAGAATAAGTAACAGAAATGTTTCGATAAAGATAGCTATAATAAAATGTGTAATTGCCAATAGCGTAAGATATATAGAACATTTTGAGAAATGAAATATAAATCATTGAAAGCCTTGTGATAAACTTAGTAGTAGTCCGAACTAAGATGTCACGATATGACATCCACATCCGAATCCATTCGAAGTTTAAATAGACTTCCCATGCTTTTCGTCGTGCTCGCAATCAAAGGTGTCAGAGAACTTGCTCGCAGTCTACCTGGACGAGTATCCGGATACGCCTTGGGACGCACTGAAATACCTGATCGCGGGTATCTGCTACGGTGGCCACGTGACCGACGACTGGGACCGTCGTCTCCTTCTGACCTACGTCGAGAACTACATGAACGAGTCGCTATTGGAAATACCGCAATATAAGCTCTCGTCGTTACCTACGTACTACGTGCCAAAAGACGGATCCCTCGAGACCTACCGCGACTACGTCAACGTACTGCCTATGGTAGACAGGCCGGAAGCCTTCGGTCAGCACTCCAACGCCGACATAACGTCCCTCATAATGGAAACTCGGATGACCTTCGAGACCCTGATGAGCATGCAGATGCAGACCGCCGATACCGAGGAGAGCGGCGGCACCGAGGAGAAGGTCAGACCTATATTCTCTTCACGTACGCCATTCTATGTGTATCGATTTCTTGAAATCCACGCAGGATATAGAAAAAGTGAGGGATTCGTCAAAAAGGCTGTAGCGTATACCTTATCTACAGCACCTGCGTAACTTACAAGGAGATGACCTGCGTTGCAGGAAAATGTGGGTCCTGAATTTTCTTGAAAGAGGGCGATGACCACGGATAAAGGTTGTTGTGGGCCCCTCGTGGACCCACCTTACTAAATCGTATAATTGTATAGATTAAAAAATAAAAAACAATTGCCAAAAGGAAACTGCCGTCTAGACCATGGGGAAACCGATATATAAGATTTAAATGTTCGGAAACTAATATGGGCAGTATCGATATTTGACTGTATTCTGAACTCTTCTACTTTATCTTGCGTGTCTACAGATATTTATAAATACTTTTCATATTAAATTTCGAAATTTAACAAGGCACATCTCAGTTTTCCCTTTGATGGCCTGGAGAATGTTTCTTACTTTGTAATCTATACAATTATACAGTTAATTAAGGCTCCTCATGAGAGGACTCAATTACTTATATTCGCGGGTTATCACCTTTATTCAGAAATTACATTTTGTGAAAAATAATGTGACACGTACATCGGCGTTTTATTCAATAGGACCTGAAATTAAAGATAATCACCACCATTTATACTCATATTGTTTTGTAGTGTATATAGGTATACACAAGCGCATAAAATCATTTTATTTAGCACAAAAAATAATTTCTGAGATTTTCAAGAAAAACCAGAACCAGTATCCTTGGTCATCTCCTTGTAGGTCTCAGAATAATTTCTTTTCGCTGGTGTGGATTTTATTGTATCAAAAAATTATGCTACTTTTAAAAGACGCCATTAATAACATCTTCGATAACACAGGGCCACAAAGTGAAATCGAGGTGGACAATCTCTAAGCTCAGTTGATCAATAAGTTTCTGGGGTCGCTGATCACGATCCCGGTGTCCATATGACCCAATCACGTCTAGATCAAGGTCGAGCGAAGGTCAAATACCTTAATTCGTATGATATAATTTTTTTGATCCCGGATTCTGAAAGAACGGTTTTGATATTTTGATAAAAATATTTAAAGCATTTATTATGTGGTTATAAATTGCATTAAATAAATATTAATGAGAATAATTTAAATATCATTAATTGAAGTTTATGCTAAACCAGCTAAACCCACGCTGCATGTATCAATTATAGACTCAGTATTGTAATATGTTTAATTATAACTCAAGTACCAACATTACAGAAATGTGTTTTCAAAAGAACCCATAAAGAAAAAACTAATTGTGAAACTCAAACAACTATCAGCTTACGTTGTAAGAAAAATGAAAAAGTAATACAAAAATGCTTTAGCACTTATAAAGTGTTCTATTAATTTTTTTCGTACTCAGCTTGTGCAATATTAGCATTTAAAGAATTAGCATAAGACAAACTGTACTCTCCAGTAAAAGATAAAAAAAAAATGGAAGACCTAATGAGCAAAATTTATTCTTAATTAAAACATAAACAGTCCTAACGCTTACGCAATATTGCAGGGGTACAAGAAAGACAATTAAAACAAATGCTGCTGTTTACCAAAGCGTATATTTATAACTGAATTAGAAACTTGAACGAATTTACTTTACTGCTTATCGTACAATTATAAAAATTAAATTACAAATATTTTGTTAATATTTGTCTCTATCTTTTAAACTAAATTATATGAATCATAATTTACAACTTTATATTCAAGCTATAATTATGTACGATTCAATATAATATACTATTCCACCTATTTTTGAAAAAGTACAAAATAAAAAGGATAGTAGTAGAGAAAAAAGAAATAAAAGAATTTTTACACATGTCAATTCCTTACAACATACAACTGCTACTTTTTTTTTCGTGATTAAATCCATACCAGAATAAGCTCTACGTTCATGCTAACAGAAATTAATAACAGCTAAGAGAAGCTAAATAAAGGTCTATTTTAAATTGGAACACATTTATAATTGCACACTTTCATAATTTGCGAGATTGAAAATTTACATACCAAGCTAATAGTAAATGTACATGTATAATCTACATTATATGTGTAATTCTTGGAATTGCTTTATTAATTAAAACGACCGTTTAATTATTATTAGCACGATTAACTCGAATCTAAAGAAAAAAATATGATATTCTCGTTAAAATGAATTAAAATAATAATTAAATAAATTGATGCTACGAAAAAATTCCATTGATATTTTGCAACACTAGACGAAGTTGAGCTTACAAACAATTTTTCTAAACAATCTAACATTTTGAAGGCAAATTCTAGTCTGGCATATTATTCGATCCAGATTGTATCGCCAAAATATAATTGTGACTTTCTTTTTTTTGTGGCGCATGGTAAAGCGTGCCGAATGAAGACTATAGTGCACGACTTTGAATTGGTTAACGAAGCTTGTATAGTTTTGGAGAATACATTATGGCGCCGCACACTTTCGCATTATTATATCGACACCAGCTGACATTTTCAACATTCGATCCAGGTGATCCAACTGGCCCAGGACATAATATCGAAGCTCCCACGACTCATCGATTACGAGCGCACGGAAAAGCTGATCGGCCCACAGAAACAGCCCCTGGAGGTGGTCCTCCTACAGGAGATCCTTCGCTACAACGAGCTGCTGCGGCGCACCCAGGAGAGCCTCGAGGACCTGTGCCGGGCGATCCGCGGCCTCGTCGTCATGTCCGCCGAGCTCGAGGACACGTTCGTCTGCGTGAAGGAGGGCCGCGTGCCCGTTTCCTGGTCGCGGGTCTACCCCTCGCTCAAGGGCCTTGGCTCCTGGACGCGCGATCTCATCCTGAGGATCGAGCACATCGCCAAGTGGGCGGACACGACGCACCCGCCGCTCCTCTTCTGGCTGGCTGCCTTCACCTTCCCCACGGGATTCCTTACGGCGGTCCTGCAGACCACGGCTCGACGCACCGCCACATCCATCGACTCCCTCTCCTGGGAGTTCACCGTCTTTAAAGGGGACGACGAGTCCGTGACGATTCCGCCTTCCGTACGTATACTTATACCTCTGCCTGTCTGCCTCTGTGTCTGTGTGTGTGTGACTGTGTGTGTGTGCGCGCGCGCGCGCTCGTAACTACCGCGTGTAATCGACCATCATTATGGCAGTCATAATAATTATCCGTTAATGCACACTTATTGTAATGGGCGGCGGAGCGCGGGGATTAATTGTTCGCGACTATTACTGTTGGAAATTCGTTCGTGATCGCTTATATATACCGAGCGTGTAGCCGCTGCCTGATATGCATGATGCGCGCGTGTTTTGGAACTTTTGAGACATTACGGGCCAGGGGACGCGCAGCCGAAGCCACACGCACACCACTTGCGAGTTCGGATTGCGAAATCACCTAGTAGAGTGGAACAATCTACTTTCTTCTTATAATGTGCCTTTTTCCTACAAGTATTTTACAGCTACGCGAAGGGGGAATGGCGATTGTTCCCATTCAAAACACGGATTTTATTTATTTTAAAACTGGGTTTATCTTAACCGCAATATCTATAGCTCTATATATGTACAGGGTATAATGAAGTTAAGTTTTGATGATTTAGCGATTTTGAAATGTTGCTGGTGAAATATAGTATTTTTACCAACAACATAACCATAGTCCGTAATATTAAGGCTTGGAAAAATGAAAAACCCGAGTATACACAAGGCTCAGAGAAAATAATGAAATTGTTTCAGGACGGTGTTTATATAAGATCCACGTTTCTCGAAGGCGCCGGATGGGATAGAAAGCTTGGGGCTCTCGTTGATCCAGCCCCGATGCAACTAGTTTATAATATGCCAGTCATCCATTTCAAACCGGCAGAGCAGCTGAGAAAAAAGACAAAAGGTAAAGCAGTTACTTGATAAATTTCGATTCCGATCAAATGTACTTCTGCATCTCTACTTTATTCAGCTAACTTAGATATTCCTACAAGTTAAATATATATATATTTATATACATATTGATACATGAATTTACTCGCATATTGTGTGTTCAAAAAGGATAATACCAGCGGAGATGTAAGAAGGATAACAATTCGATTGCAAATAAAATGCTAATGGATGCTTACAAAGCTGATTTATGCATGAAGCATTATGTAGAAAATTTCTCTAAACAAGAATTCATGAAAATGCATTTCTTTTAACTTTTTAGAATCTTATGGATGACGTAATCTTGATTTTTTCACTTACTTTATTTAATTCCGTTTAAATACTTTTTAAACACTTTTCTTTGGCAAACTCGTAAACAACAGCAGTCGTTTTGTAAGCTTTTCTACGATATTTTAGTTATTGCATATGCGCTGGCATACTCCTTTAAATAAAATCTTATGCATTGAAAAGCGAGTACGTAACACTTGCACTTTAATTAAGATCTGCTTTTACTTTGAAGGTCTGTACAACTGTCCCTGTTACTACTATCCTTTACGATGTGGAGACCAGGGCAGACCCGCCTACGTAGTTACGGTTGATTTAAATTCTGGCGCGGAAAACGCTGGTTTCTGGACCAAACGTGGTACAGCTTTACTTTTAAGTCTTGCTACGTAATTTACAATGCTCTTAGAGTATTGTTATTTCTTAAGTGCTTTGTATTCGATTCTGCGATTATTTTTGTACTCGATGTACTTCCGAAGAATACGTAATAAAACTGAAATTTAACTGCAAATCAATTCCATTTTATATTCATTGATTTATTTTTAGTGTCCATACAAGCAGTCCAAAATTATCAATCGCATATTGACAAAGAGCTTGGATTCTTTTATTGTAATTTAAATGGTATTTTATATCGTTACAACTAAACTCTATTTGATAAGATATCCGAGCACAAGGATGAAAAAATTACAAAAAATAAAAAGTGCATGTGGTAAGCTTTGATTTCTGCTAATTTCATAATTTTATCAGTTTCCTAAAGCAATAACTTTATTTGAATGATGTTAAATAATAGTTGAATTAAAAATGTTATTGATTAGTGATGATGAGCAAGAATATTTTTACATGATAAATATAAAAAATTATTTTCGAAAATGATTAATATTAAAACTCTTATAAAATTTTAATTTGAATTTAATCAAAAGTAAAATGACAATATTGAATTGTCTAAACAAATTACAGTCACAGAACCTTACATGATGAGTATACAAAGAGACATAATTCTATCAAAATTAGGAAAAGTAAGAAAGTAACAATATATAATATTTAATGAATGTTAGAAAAATATTCGTTTTTCGCCGCCGGCTACCTGCTGAGCTCATCAGTAATCAGTAATGACAGGCAACCGTATCTTAGACGCAAATCGATACGCAATATTGTAAGCAAAATTGTTGTTAATGATGCATGAAGTGGAACTATTTTATTTAATATCATTTAGTTACCTATAAGGTAAATGTAAGGTAATTCTGTTCACTTAGGACCCATTTCTACTTACATAATATTGTTCCTGTTCCAAGTACTATATTTACTTCATGGCTTTCTAAATAATACTTTTTAAGGAGGTTGGTGTGCTATGCGCTAATCAAATCAGCAACTATTAAACATTAAATGGTATTACTTTTGCGTGAAAATCATATATTTTGAATGACCAAACATTGCATGCAACTTATCATGTACTTAATAAAACATTAACATCATTATTATCGTGTTTAAATCAATTACTTAATAAATAAAGATTAAGAAATTACGAATTCCCAATTTATTAAAAGTTAGTTTTTTAGAAGATTAATCCACAATTATTCTCCGATCCTAAAATTTCAATGATTTGTTCGTTTTTGAAAACTAATATGATTCACTGTTGAAAATGAAAGAAACGTTTTATAAACAGTGAATCACTTTAGTTTGCTGATTTAACTAGCGCGTAGCGCTCGAACCCTCTTAATTGATTAAATATTTCTGCGAATGTCTTCATATTTTAGAAATACATTTGATATTTGTAATAACATAAAAAATACGAAGAGAGCAAAAATAGGGACGTAAGTAGAAATTGTTTCTTACTATTTAGAATATTTTCATACCTAAAATTTAATACTGCGGTGTAACATAATTTTATTCTTTTTAAATCCAGAGATTACAAAATTGAATAAAAATTTCGCGAATACAAGCCTGGTTGGACAGACCAACGAAAAGCTTTAAAAAGCATTTTATGGACTTCCTCGCTATACTGTAGAAGAATTTTCTTTAAGCTTTTATAATCAGGAGACAATAGCATCGTATGATATCATCTAACTGCGCTTTTTAATCTATTAGTAGTTAATGTCATGAAATTATTCGTGATAATATTGAAGAAATTATTTAACAAAGAGGTCAATCTGCTTACATTTTTTGCCCAGGCAAAATAAACTCTAGTGATTTGAATGAACTTGATAAGTTCGTCAGAACAAAAAATATAAGTACTAATAGTATATCAATTCAGAGAATTACAGATCGCATTGTCTTCGCTCGCTCTGTGCATAAAAAAATGAAAAATTAGTTTAACTGCATAATTACTTTACTGTACAGATTAAGCTATAAAGAAACAATCTTAATTGATCAAATTTTATGTAAAGTTATTATGCTTACCTCAAAAACATGATTTATATTAATAATTTAAGAAGTTAATAATTATATTATAAACTTAGAAAATACTCATTTATTCAAAAACTTACTTCTTAATCATACATACTTAGCAATATAATTATAGTTTACACATAATACTTAAATCACAAATATCTAAAATGAAGACATAACAATGTTTTATATTTTATTATACTTCAGTCAAGTTTTATATGAATAGTATTTATATTAATTTATTGCGTTTTTGTTACCGTTACATAGTAATTGTATAACCTATTTTTTGTACAACAGGCCATAAACCATTTATGTCACTACGTTGCCATATATACGTATATATAGTATTAAAATTTTCGATGATTTATACAAAATACATTTTATAGAATCAAAAATAAAAACGTGAGTATAAATTTATAAAATATCCATTCACCAACTCTTTCTTTAACTTAAAGAAATTTGTTTTATTATCAGAAATTTTTTATCACTCAATCAAAAGAGTTGAATGAAAAAATAGTGTGCTGCTTTAAAGCCGTTCTTTAATTTTATGATACAAATTATCGATATCGCTTTATAAAAGTTTAAACACGGGTTTACACCTAATTAATTAAAAATGTTATAAGTATAAATGTAACAGAAATTTTCAAATGATTTTTAGTACTAAGTAGTTTGGCTTTTAAAGATGATGCAGAACTAGCCGCCGGAATTTCTACATTAGTAACTGTCATCATTTCGGTAGCGACTTTTACTTTGTCAAACCACTCTGCTTTGGAAGCCACTAAATCTGCTTTCATCTCAGCAAACCTTTTCTTGATGTACAGACCATAAGTTAGCCAAGCAGGATCACCAGGGGCCGGTTTATTGCTGTAAATATCTTCAAGGGTGTCTTCTACTGTACTGTTTATTTGGTCCTTAAAACCCAGGAAATCTTCTTGCATTATGGCCAACAATTTGGCTTGTTGTGGTTTTGTTTTCATAACTGCTACATTATTCTTCAAATCAGTGAAAGACTTGTTTAAGTAATCTCGGAAACTTGCCCATTTAGGGTCATCACCTGGCGGTATAGTTTGGACCTCAACCAACAATCCATCAATTGTTTTGTCGAGTTGACTTTTCCATCCAACCCAATCAAACGCTGACTCAGTTTCTTTACCATACTCCAAATATTCGGTTTCTAACAGTTCTTTCATTTTAAATGCAGAAAATTGATCTTTTATCTTAGTAACTGAGGCTTTTACCTCTTTCTTATACGCAAGCCAATCAATCATGGGACTATCGGTTGGAGGTTTTTTTGTTTTTATCAATGTTACTAAGTCAGAAAGTGACTTGTTTAAATTTTCTCTAAATGCTACTGCATCAAAAATCGGACCAGTCGTCGACTTACTTAATTTGACAAAAGTTTTATTAGGCTTTTTTGGATATTGATTAGCGTATTTAGAGTATTTATTGGTCATATTTGCAAAAGTAGCGTTCATTTTTTCTTTGAAAACTAACCAATCTTCTGGTGGACTTCCTGGTGGTGGCATATTTGCTTTAATCACAGCAGCAATATCAACAGGAGCATCATTCATATTATTATTCTCAGCACTAAGATCATTTTCAGTAGGCACAGTTCTTGACTCACCTAATTTTAGTTTGACTTTCTTATTATTAACTGGCTTTGGATGCAGTCCCGAAAATTGATTCACCAAATCAGCAAAAGTTGTATTCAGTTCTTTCTGGAAAGCTAACCAATCAGCAGGAGTACTTCCCGCGGGTGGTTTTTTCGCTACCGTTGATGCAATGATATCATCTAAAGTCTTGTTTAATTGATCTTTGAATTGAACCCAATCAAAAGTAGTGCCATCATCAATTTCATTCAAATTTTCAATAGGAGGTGTAGGCTTTGGATGCAATCCCTTAAACTTGTCCTTTATATTTACTAACGAATCACTTATTTTTTGCCTGAAAGCCAGCCAATCTGCAGGTAAACTACCAGGTAACGGCTTACTCGCATTAATCGCGCCAACAACATCCATGATCGTTGCATTTATATCATTTCTTATTGCTGTCCAATCAATTATTGGTATCTCACCAACTAATTTTAAGTTATCTGGCATTGGTTTAGAGTCCTTAACTTTGGGATGAATAACTTTAAATTTCTTCCGTATAGCTACTATAGAATCATTAATTTTCTTTCCATAATTTGCCCAATCAGCGGGAAGACTGCCTGGGGGAGGTTTATTTGCAGCAACAGAATCCATAATGTCCGCAACTGTTTGGTCAATTTCATTTTTCACGCTGATCCAATCGAAAGTAGAACCATCAGCACCTTCATTCAATTTTTCTGCAGGTGCAGGTTTTGGATGCAATCCCTTAAACTTGTCCTTTATATTTATTAACGAATCACTTATTTTTTGTCTGAAAGCCAGCCAATCTGCAGGCAAGCTACCGGGTAACGGCTTACTTGCGTTAATCGCGCCAACAACATCTATAATGGTTGCATTTATATCATTTCTTATTGCTGTCCAATCAATTATTGGTATCTCACCAACTAATTTTAAGTTATCTGGCATTGGTTTAGAGTCCTTAACTTTGGGATGAATAACTTTAAATTTCTTCCGTATAGCTACTATAGAATCATTAATTTTCTTTCCATAATTTGTCCAATCAGCGGGAAGACTGCCTGGGGGAGGTTTATTTGCAGCAACAGAATCCATAATGTCCGCAACTGTTTGGTCAATTTCATTTTTCACGCTGATCCAATCGAAAGCAGCGCCATCAGCACCTTCATTCAATTTTTCTGCAGGTGCAGGTTTTGGATGCAGTCCCTTAAACTTGTCCTTTATATTTACTAACGAATCACTTATTTTTTGTCTGAAAGCCAGCCAATCTGCAGGTAAGCTACCAGGTAACGGCTTACTCGCATTAATCGCGCCAACAACATCTATGATCGTTGCATTTATATCATTTCTTATTGCTGTCCAATCAATTATTGGTATCTCACCAACTAATTTTAAGTTATCTTGCATTGGTTTAGAGTCCTTAACTTTGGGATGAATAACTTTAAATTTCTTCCGTATAGCTACTATAGAATCATTAATTTTCTTTCCATAATTTGCCCAATCAGCGGGAAGACTGCCTGGGGAAGGTTTATTTGCAGTAACAGAATCCATAATGTCCGCAACCGTTTGATCAATTTCATTTTTTACGCTGATCCAATCGAAAGTAGCACCATCATCAGCTTCATTCAATGTTTCAGCAGGTGCAGGTTTTGGGTGCAATCCTTTAAACTTGTCCTTTATATTCGCTAACGAATCATTTATTTTTTGCCTGAAAGCCAGCCAATCTGCAGGTAAGCTACCAGGTAACGGCTTACTTGCATTGATCGCGCCAACAACATCCATGATCGTTGAATTTATATCATTTCTTATTGCTGTCCAATCAATCGTTGGAATTTCACCGAGTAGGTTTAAATTATCAGATACTGGGTTTGAGTCTTTAACTTTAGGATGAATAACTTTAAATTTCTTACGTATGTCTACTAAAGAATCATTGATTTTCTTTCTGTAATTTAACCAATCAGCAGGTAGACTGCCTGGAGGAGGTTTATTTGCAGCGACAGAATCCATAATATCTACTACTGTTTTGTCGACGTCATTTTTAATAGTGACCCAATCAAACGGTTCTAGTTCGCTGGTTAATTTTTTAGTTAAAGTAACATTCGTAATTATTTTTGGATGTAGGGCAGAAAATTTCTTTCTTAAATCACTAAATGTCATATTAAGATCATTTTGGAACGCCAACCAATCATCTGGAAGACTTCCAGGTGGTGGCTTTTTATCCATAATATTTGTAACTATATCGCCTATTGTTTTGTTCACTTCACTTTTAAAATTAAGCCAATCTTGAACCGGAATTTCTGTTTCCGTCAAAGTAAGAAGTGGCATTTCTGTTTTCCAAGCATCAAGAGAAAGTTGTGGAATGTCTTCGCATGCAACTATTGGGTTATCTGTACCAACTGATCGCATAACTTGAGCTTGCACCTCTGTAATACCATCAGATGTGTCACAAATTATTCGAGCCAGTGAGGTTTTTCTCAGCTCCTTCAATTGATCTATAAAAAAATTGAGCTATTAATGTCAATTAAAAAAGGATCATACGGGGCTTTCAATTTAAACTAGACATATATTTGAATTAATTATTTGAAAAACAAAGAATATTAAAAAAGAAATATTTGACTGAAAGCGAACTTATAAATTTTATTTCAATTAATAATATAACATAGACTTGTATTGCTATTATCCATCCTACTATTTTATATTTACTTTGTATTATTCTTGTAAAGAAAATTTGAAGTTATGTGTGATCATTTAACTATTCCTACTAATGAAAAATAAAATTTATTCAATGTTTTTAAAATAGTTATTTTTTTTTTATGTAAACAAATGTTCATAAGCTGCTTTATCATCATATTCTTCTGTAGTCACTTATATTTAAATTACCGAATGTACTGCTTTATAATAAATGCCTCATAAGATAGACTTAAATTGTCTTCTATATTATGTTTTAGGCGAATTATTTGCTTTTCAACCCAAATATTTAAAGATATTTAAGAAAAAAGATTATATTTAAGCAATTTAATTATGCAATTAAAACTATAAATGAAGACGCGACCTACTAGATTTGGTTGTATATTAAGATTATTTAATTATATGAATCCAAACTAAGTCAATCAAACCTAGGAAAACTTTTACACTTGTTAAGAATATTTTCAAAATTCATGACTAACGTGTGGAGTTATTTATAAAAGATGACACAACACGATATTTCGCCTTTATTGACTTATACTTCAATTATACATTTCCGATATCCCTATTAGATTTCATATTCACATAGTGCATAAAACTTATCAGCTTAAACGAAGTGGAAATTTATTAGAAAAATGCACTTTACCTTCACTGAAGGATCCAGGCTGATCGGCATTTTCATACCAGTACTTGTCACCGGATTGAAGTCTGTCAAACTGATCAGCAATCAGACACGTAAAAGTCGGACCGAGCAGTCCGTCCCCTTTAGACACCTCGGCCAAGGCGCCCGTATACAAATCCACGTCTTCCACATTGTCATACAGTTTAGAAATGCTATCCAATGCCTCGGAGTCCATATCGTCTTTTAGATCTTCGAACTTTAATGGCTTTCTCAGGCCGCAATATTCTCTCCATTTCACGTAGCCCAGCAGGCCGTGATCTCTACCGCGCTGGATATTCAAGGACACGAGATCAAGACCACAAGGAACCGTCTGGTTGCCCAGCGGATCTTCAAAGAGGTGTTCGGTCAGTTGCGAAGTGACGTGGGTGGACGTCTTTTGAATAGCGTTTGACGTTGCGGTTGTTATCGAGCTTTCCACACCACCTGCAACAAAAAGAACGACAAATATTCACCTCAAAGTCCGATTTGCTTACGCTCTATAGAAAGCAATCCTTTGCACATATGAAGAGGTAGAAATCTTTAGCCTTTTTCGTAACAAGAATAAGTATTGATTTTACTTTTTCAGTTATTATACTTATAAACTATGTTGCATTATTAATTACAAAGATAAAGGTCAAATTAAAATTATTCTAAATGTGTTTATTATTCGCTGAATTAAAGTTTGTTATAATTATTGTAAAAGAAAATTCTTTGCATTCTAATTTACAATCTAAAAAGCATGAGAGTAAGCAAAAAAAAAGTACGAACCCTCGCTATACAAGCTGTAGGGATTGAAAAGCATCTTATGCAGCTGGACGTAGGAGGAAGTGCCTTTATCCGCGTCGGTGACCTTCATCAGTCCAGGCAGAAGAGTATGGGCGAATCTGAATGCTGCGGCAGCAAAGTGATTGGCGATCGCCGGATTGACCTCGGTGTCGTTTTTCGGTCTGAAACCGGTACTCAGTAGCTTCAAGCCGCGCTTAGCCGTCTCTGTCTCGCCCAGCACGATGGGTATGAACTCGCTGTAAGTGATGTGCTGCATCTGGGCGCCTAGGATCCTCCTAGTCTCCTGGTACACCTTCTCATCGTCCCACTGTGGATTGAGCTGGGCGAGTTGGTCGGCCAGCCGGTTGTGCTGCCGCGCCCAGAGCAAGTGCATCGTCGTGAGGTGGAGATTCTCGTTGGCCCTGGCGTCGCCCGTAGCGAAGCAGTATCGACCGCGCGTTAATTCCATCTGTCTGTTGCAACCGTCGTCTGGATTCGTGCTCGCCGGCAGTAACGACCTCTTGTCCGGGGTGGTCTGCATTCGCAGCCGACCACCTGAAAATGTGCGCAGAGACTCCGCTGTGTCTATGTCCGAGCCGTAGACCGTTGAGGCATCGATGAAGGATGTCACCTTAGAGAGACAGATCAGACGCGGGCGTCAATCCGAGCGGAATATCGGCTTTAAATGTTTTGCGTTCGTTCAGATTCAGAGTTAGAGAGATGGTTCGTTTGAAAAATTCGTCATTCCGAACTTTTGGATAATAAAAAGCTCTGTCACTATGAACGATTATGTTGATTTTATCTTTCATCAGATATTCTCTTCCCTGGGGGTGTCTTACTTGGAGATGTTACCGGTAGCTATTAGCAGCGACGTGCTCGCGTGTATTTTCAAGAAGATGAATATGGAATACCTATATCGAGGTAACATCTTACTAAACTCGGCATAAACCTACTTATACATATTATATCAATTATTTCATAAATTGTGATCTAATTGCTTCAGTTATCAACAGTCAAGAAAATCCAAAATCATTTCTTAATTTAATAAGATTGCTCTCTGACAAACGGTATACGCTGCAAACGTTACGCTAGTATTTTGGAATATTTTTGTTTTGATCTTCCAGTATAGTACGATTGCGATTATAATCAATTGATTATTTAATTCAATTAACTATGAAGCCCTGTAATAAAAACTAAAAAAATAGAGCCCACCGAAGTAGACGGATAAATCAGTAGCAATAATTTACGTGCTATCAAAAAGACATTATGTTCACGAAACGAGATTTACCGATCAATTGGAAAAATATGGCATATTTACCAGCAAAGCATGAATAATTCACAGTATATTACGAAGATGAATCTACTTAACTCACAGTCATCGTTTATAAACAAATTCGCATTTCGCTTTCCCGGGTTCTGCAAGAGTTTGCATTTCATGCGCATCTCATTTGCATTTATGATTGAGATTAAGCTTATCATCAAATTGTTCGAATTGGGAAGATTATTGTACACATATTCGAATTCAAATGGAATTGCATTGCAAAATTGCATTTCAAGAATGAATCCAAAAACAATATAATACTTTATTTCGTAGAGGTACGATATCAATTACTGTACAGCCTACTGTATGTAAGTTTAATTCTATTTAATAAATTATATACTATTTAACTGATAATATTAGATGGAACACAGAATGATGTTATAAGACAGTTACGTGTCTTATAACATGTGCTCTCCAATACGTATAATCATATTGATATTTCAAGGAAAACTAGGGATATTTAAAGATGAATATCTACAATAATTTCTGCATTTTAATAACAGAAAAATAAGTGCATAATGATAGGAAAAAAGTGAACAAGAGGTTTTTATAATTTTTATCGGGTATCTCATAGAACCTTGTAAGTACTTGTTTAATTAGTCATAGATTACGTTTATCGGTAATAAAAATTCCGTAGCTGCCAGCTTACGTTTATATTCATTAATTAAAATTATAAAATATGTAGATTACTATCGATATTGGATATCTAAAAGGAAAGTATAACGAAAATGGTCCACAGATGTAGTTCATTCGGTCTCGAAAAAAGAAACATTAGTAAACTGTATGAATATGCAAAATTACCAAATAAGAATTGTTTTAAAAAAATATTAGTTATCTAGTCCAAAAGAAAACTGAGATGTACCTCGTGAAAGTTTGAAAATTAACGCGGATAATATATTTGTAGACCTACAAAGTTAAAAAATTTCCGAGTAGAATGAGACATTGTTGGCCTATATACATCGTCAGTATATATGTGTACCTCCATCATCCATGTTAATTTTAAGATCTTAACAAGGTATGCGAATCTTATTATCTCAATCTAGATATGTAATTCTATTTTGAATACATTATAGTGCTATATATACCGAACCCACCGACTTCCATTAATCCATTAATATCACCAATATCCTTCTTAATCATCAACATAATTTTTGTTGATAATTTGCAGGATTTTTCTATTTTTTTACAATTCGTATGAAACAAAAGATTTATATCGCAAATGTACAGAACGGAAAAAAGGAAAATCTCTATTCTTAGATTGCGAAACCACGTACAGCGAGTGACCAAGTGCAGTCTTTATGAATCTGAAAATTTTCACAAAAAGAACACTGCTAACGAGTAGTAGGTCAGTTAAGGCTAGCCGGATCTTACAAAGTGAGAAAAGGCCGGGGCAATCGACCATTTGACATCGCAATTTTTCAAAGACTCAATCCCTGTACCGATATACACAAGCTACATAAGGACAAAGTCAAAGGCAAGACTGCAGCGATAGTTACAAAGGCGTCGACGTGGCTTACCTGATTTAGCTGCTGCCTCGGGCCGATCTTGCACTGCGCCGCGGGTGCGGACCTCACGAATTCCATGCACGAGCTGCCTGCAACGTCGTAGACCGGATCACCCGGACCCACTTTAACCGGGAAACACTCCGGATGGCTGCCACTCGGCGGACAGCAGGATAACGAACTTCCGTTCGTGCCCTGGCTGATCGCCGTTGCCGTTATGTCGTGATCAAGAAATTGCCCGTACACGGCGAGCATCACTGTGAAGGATGGGTTTGTGCTCGGCGAAGGCGGATGCACCTGAAATATTTTATTCAACAATTCCTTTAGCTATACCCTTTCTTCTGTACAATCTAATCGATCATATATGTATACTGCGGTATTTCACCGCTTTGATTCATATATACATATATGAAACTTTTTTCTGCGCTGGCGTTTACAAAACACGTATCTCAGAAAGATGCTTGTGATACTGAAGAATTAAATCAAATCTTTTGAATATGGAACAATTAGCATGTTGTGTTACTTTTATGCAGAAGACTTACAGGAATGAAAGAGTATATTTTAATTGTTTAATTTTTTTTTATCTATATATATATATATATTAAATATTTCGGCTAAAGGCTTATATACGGCGACTAAAGGCTTATATATATATAAGCCTTTTTAGATTATATAACTAATTAATGTAGATTTACTGTCTGACATTACCATTTCATAGATTCATAGAAGAAATGTGATGTAATTTTCTAGAGACATGCGTAACGAATCTTTCGTTAGATAGTAAGTATTACTCTGCCGTCACATTTCAATAAAAAGATTAGTTATGTTCAAATGCAAATACTAACCCAAAAACATTGTACGTAAATTAAAAAGTAAAAAAGAAAATTAAAAATTGAGTAAAACAATTGCGCACAGATTTAAGGCTAACAAAAATATATGCAAAATATAGGCAAAAACTATTTTCAAAACCAAGTCATAGAAACTATTCATAATGCAGTATGAATTCAATTATACTGAAAACTTAGTACACTCAAATTTCATTATAATTTTTTTTAACAAATACTTATATTGTGCATTGATTAATTTTTTTCTGTTGGTTGCAGATATTGTGCAACTAAACGCAAGATAAACAAGCTGCTTCTTTCCTCGAAACCAAAGCGAGTTTTATATAACTTCATGTAAGATTCGCGTTATAATATAAACCAAAAACCTTTTAGTGTCCGCAATATTTAATTTGAATTACAAAATTAAATAGTGCCCACAGCAAGGTCGAATATAAGGTAAAAACTTTAAAACATAGATGACGTACAAAACCTATTGTGAATATTATGTTTCAAAGTAATTTGACGTTTTAACTTCAAATTAATGTTAATGTTATCATGGAAATTTTTATGGGGACTTTGCATACTAAGCCCATGATACAAAAAGACTGCACTTCGGATCATTTTCACAAGAAAATTCTAAGCTCCTAGCCCGGTACAGACTAAAAGTTATAATAAAAATATGGAGAATCAGAAAAATACGTAGGTCGCACTGCACCTTGAGGCTAACTTCCCTAGCGGACGGTAGGGGATTGCCGAACTTTCCAGTCCTGGGCGCCTCGATTCCATCCGAGTAATCAGGCGGCAGAGTCCTCCTGTACGGCGAGAACGCCATTCCCAGCTGTTGGGGATTGTTGCAGGATCCGTCGAACCTCCTGTACTTGGCCGCGTAAATCGGACACTGTATGTCCAGTTTCCTCGTGCAGGCCTTCTCCGGGGCCCAGCCGCCGTCTAAAAAGCTGCCGAAACTCGTGGGCTTACCCATGAAGGATCGAGCGTTCTCGATCTTCTTGGTCGCAGCGAGCTCGGCGACACCCGCCATGGCCATCTGATCAGCTCGCGAGCTCGTGCTCACGGCGTACTGGTGACGCGAGTTGGGTGAGGGCGAGGGTAGGGGATTCGTCACGGAGTCGGCCAAACGACGGGCGGCTATGGCATCGTTACCAGCCGCCAGGGCTGTCTTCACTTCCTCGTCGCTCAGACCCAACGCGCCCAATTTGAGAAGGGCCGAATAAGGACTTGCACCCGTCGACTTGAGCTGGTTCGCTGAAGTTTCGGACGTCTCTTCCGTTTGGGACACGTTTGTCTCTGGGGGCACGACGTCTGGGTGGTTCACCGAGTAGCTGATCGTTACCACCAGTGCCATTATGAAGGCGGCTCTGAAATGCATTAATACAGGGTAAATTTTCTCCTCGGGTAAATTTTAACATTTTATACATGCTGAGTATTGATTAAAGTATATATATATATAATTAATATACAAATACTTTTTATAATGTTACAATTGGAAGTAAATTATTGAAAATTAAATTTTATAATTTCATTAATACAGCAGTGCAAAGTTGAATTGCATTGCTTATTACTCTTCAGTTTTTTTTTTATAGTTGCTGAGTTACAAAGAGAAACTTAATAATCGTTCTAGATATTTGCATGTGCTTCTCATGAAACGTATCTTAGTAAGTAGCGATCTTTTTTTTCCGTTCGATTTAAAATGGATATTTGTTGCACGTACAGGTAAAAAAATCTTAGAAAAACTTTATTCGCCTTGCTAGGACTAATGGTGGCGCTAAAGCTAATGTTAGATATCCATAGGGTGGTCAATGCTAGAACTAAAATAATGATGGTATAATACAATATACAGTAGTATAGTCTGTACCATCATTAGCTTTGGCGCCACTTTTAGTCCTACCAAGCCGAATAGATCTGACTTTAATCATTACAGGTAGTATATTCAATGATCTATTCAATCTAATAAAGAGCTAATTAGCCGAAGACATTAGACTGAGTTCGCACTCTATTTGAAGTCTAGTTATTGACAATGGCCTTATACTTTTCTTATCAAATTTTTAGTAAACGCAATCATCGATATGAGGTGCGTACTACCTTCTTTATGAATAAATAATGTGTTTCTTTCAATGTATATAGTTTAATTATAATGGAATAAAGCAAAAAACTTCTGTGGTGTATATATAATAAAATCTCCTCAAAAATAATATTTTTACGGATTAAAGCACATATAAACCAAAATAAAATACATTATTATTTCTTTCAAATCCTATTAAAATTTGAAGGGCTTCTGCTTATTCAATAAAAACAAACTATATAAGATACATTATTTGATTTATCAAGTATAGATATTGACGCAGTATTTAGATATTATAGAACATTAACTTATGCATGATTCATATTTGTAAAACCTTACTTATATATATTTAATTTTTATTATTATTATATTAATAAGAACAATATATATATATATATATATTTTATGCCGAAACCGAACCTGAAATCTGCTTCGTTTTCCCTATACCCTATAGGATTTTGAAAAAATTACAAAGAAACAAATATAAAGAATAATGAAATAACTCATCACACCCGGGAAGAATGGGAGAAAATTGTGTACGAACACCTAACTTATAACAACCCAAGTTACCCGAGAGTAGAAATTTATGAGCGTTACAATTTCTGATTACTTGCAGGGTTATAAACTTGGTGTTTCTTAACACCCATCTTCTATTCTCGGGTATTGTGGAGTTAATTCGTTATTTTTAATACTTTTTTTTTATAATTTTCTCAAAATTCTAGGGTGATGGAACAAAACAGACTTTAGACTCAGTTACAATCCAAAATGCCTATACGTTGGTTATTCGTATAGAAATGCTCTAGACATTTCCCAGTTTCTATTCAAAAAAACATTTGTAGTCTTATGCTGTTTTACAGGGTGATGCAAAAATATGAATAATAGTTTTTTAGAATGAGATTTTGAATAAAATATGGGTCGATAGCTATAGTTGTACAATCAATCAATAAAATGAGTGAAATTGTATACAGAATATTTGTGCACAAAATCACCGATAACATATATTTACATGTTCTTACTTGGAGTATTGTTATTATATAATATTAGTTTATATGAAACAATATTTCAAACTCTGAAATAAAAAATCAATCTAACTCTAGTGTATAGAGCATTTCGATACGTAAACATATATACATTAAGTACTATATCATATTATTTTTGTCTATAGTTTAGTTTTATTAGATGCCTTGAAATCATAAAATATTTTCCGATAAAAATAGAATTTTACTTAATCGTTATTTACGCATTTTTTTCTAATTCGCTAACGAGTTTGCTCGTTCGGTTACATAAACGAATCGTTGCAGTCACTATACTCGATGTTTCCATAGGTAAGATACCGCGAGAGTCGATTGGTGACAAGGTTAAACGTGCATTCAGAATCTGCCGGTGCAACGCGATACTTTCAAATCTGCCAGATTATTCAATCTTTTTATCTGATGAAATAATATAAAAACTGGCCAATAATGAAACTGTTAAATTTAATATTATTATATACATCGAATCGTCTAAGAAAGTATACTATACTCGAGTAAATATTATAGTGTATTTGTTCTTGGCTTATATAATTCTTGTGGGATGTAAAGTCTCTCAATAAATGCAAGAAAGAAGAAACATTATTGCTAACGTCAACCAGCTTGAAAAACTCTTCATACCGCACACTATATACTATTGAAAGTTTACAGATCGACATTTACCTACACGATTGGATAGTACATTAAGACGCATGTATAAGAGAAAAACAATGCAAATAGAGTTCTATTCTTGTGAGAGCAAATGGAGAAATACTTAAATCCAACGCGTGTGCTTTTCCAATTATGCGTTTACAGTAATATAACAGGCGAACTGTGCGCAAGTGGCGAAATGCTTTTTCGTAATACACGAAAATCACGTATACATCGAAAAGTAAAACCGCGCGTCGCTAGGGAAAAAAAAAAGTAATATATGATTGAGAGCAAAAAAACGAGAATAAGATTGGAGAACTCACACGATGGATACAAACATGATGCATTGCAGCTGATGTTCCCTTCTACGCCGCGTGTAAAACCGATGAGTGTCCTGGACGTAAAAGGGTATAGCCGGTGTCGAGCCGAAGCTCGTACCCGGAGTCGTCAGTGGCGTCTTCTCCGTCGGCATTGTTTCCCACCCACTTCCTGCGCGCTTTTACCCAAGAAACGAACAGCATCGACAAGACTCGGATGGTAGGCCTGCCGCTAATAGTTTTTCGACTATAATACCTCTACCTGAGCAACGCCAAAGGAATAGACTGCGTGAGATTAAACGAGTTCTCTCGACGCGTACACACCTTCTACGCGTTATAGTTGGCGGTTAAATAACGCATGCAAATTAGACGAGCTCTATAAACTGATGCAATGCAATGCAATGCAAGACGTTAATTTTAGAATATAGAAATTATTAATCACAAGAATATATATATAGTATTCTTTCCTTCACCAATGAGGAGTGTATTACTGCAGTTAAAAGAATACATATTTCAAATTTCCTGCGCGTTTTACAGAAATAATTTCTGCTTGGAATAGCGTAATGATTTCCAACGCAAGTATATATAAGCGTCGTTTCGTTATTCGCAGAGTTAAGAACTTTAATAATCCGTCCCTATAGATTCTAAAGCTATTTATTATTTTTCATTAGTATATATAAGTACACAGCTTACCACTACCCCCTCAACCAACCTATCACAGACTTTAAATCCGTACAAACGATCGGGTGAATAGATGTCGATTGTGAGACGTGAGAACGGTGGCCCATAAAAGGAAGTTATGGAGAGCGCGAGAAAAATGGATGCGTACGGTGCAGCAGCGGCTAAAAAGATGAAAGCGAGTACACCTGCGAAGCAGAGAGAGAGAGAGAGAGAGAGAGAGAGAGAGAGATTTACCTGAAGGAAAAAAAAGGAAGAATAAAGCGCAGAAAGTCTGGCTGATCCACGCGCTCTAAACACTTGAGCGCGACGTATCGACTGACCTCGCGGGGAAATAGAGCCGCTGGATCTTTGATGGTGGCGCCGGCAACGCTTATAGCTTATGTAACCGCCATAAGTCGTCGTCGTCGTCGTCGTCGTTGTCGTAGTCCTCGCGTGTACATATATACACGGCCTATGCGTGCGTGCACTGTGTGCACGAGCCGCGCGACTCTCTCGTCGCCGGTGGGAGTTGCCGAGCGGATTTTCATACGCCGCTGAGAGAGGGAGAGAGAGAGAGCGAATTCTCGACACAGACTGCATGAATCGCTAATGACGCGGCTTGCCTCGCTATGTATACGCGCGCGAATGCCTTTTCATTGCCGTCCTTCTATTCCTCGAGAGACGAAAAGAGGCACATACATCGCAGGATGGCCACCGAGACGTAATTAGCGAAACTCTCTCCCTCTCTCTCTCTTAAAAGCGCGTCAGAGCGTAAAACGCTGTGTATAGGAGAGACGAGCGCGCGCGGCTTTTGCGCCCTTTCGAATAAAGAAACTCCCTTTCTCGCTTTCTCGGGCGGCTTTCGGGGGATCGCAGAACTGCTCGCACACCTCGTGCTACACACACACACACACACACACACACA